>JAGVVM010013349.1:0-20599 GCA_019149425.1 Psidium friedrichsthalianum
GGCCACAACGCACCGCACCTGCAAACGCACGCCGTCCAGAAACGACCCCATCAAGACCAGCCTGGGACCTTTGTCTATAACCGCAAAGACCGCCATTAAAGTCAGCGCAGCAGCGCAAAAGCAGGCGCGCAGCGCAGCTCCGCCGACCAAGGCAACCCCAGCCACACCACCGACACCGTACACCGCCACCGCCTCGAGCATACGCGCGCCCGCCGGCCGATTACTTCTGAACACCGCACAATGACCAAGCCCAGACAACCAACAGGCCGACCCCCCCGCGCCCTATTCTCGCCCCCGCTCGCCGCCAAAACGCCGCAACAAGCCCCCTCCCCACAAGCGCAGTTACAACCGCCACACATCCGCCGCCGCCGCAGCCTTCCCTCCCACGACGCGCGCGCATAGCCGCGCGCCGGCTTCGCCCGACTCATAGCGCCGCCATGAGTCGCCAGCCACCGCACGACGTAGCAGCCGCCACCGCGAGCGCCCGCTCCCCGCCGCCGCACAACCCGCGCCGTCAGACGGCGAGCGCTAAGAACACCGGCAAAGATTTCCGCGCCCGCAGCAGCAGCTTTGCAACCGGCCCCGCGCCGCCGCCGACGAGCGCAAATTTCCACAGCCCCGCGCCGCGCCCGCGCCCGCCGCAGCAACGCGCACCCCGCACCTTGCCCCCCCGCCGCTCGCGCAGCTTCCCGACACCGACCCCCCCTTGAACCCCACCTGCGCCACCGCCCCAGGCCCCGCCTCCCCGGCAGCACTCGCCGCCCCCAGCGCCAGTTCCGCCCCGCCGCCGCCCTTTTCCCGCGCATCTGGCTCCTGTGCCGCACCTCCGGTGCCCACCGCGCCCCGCCGCGCGGCACACCACGCACGCTACGCGCAGCCCGTTCCCAGAGATCGCCGCGCGCACACCCGCGAACGCAGCCGAGCTGCACGCCGAAGCGCCCGCGCAAGACGACCAGAGAGCCCTCAACGCCCCACCCCCCCACGGCACACCGCCCACCTGAGCAACGCCCGACGAACCGAGCACCGACGCCGAGCCACAGGGCCCATCGGCACCGAGCCGAAGCAAACCCGCCCCGCGCACGCTTTTGCAGCGTAGCGCTATTCGCACGGACCGCAGAACAGAACAGACACATAGACCGCCGACCTCAGCCGCGCCGCGCGAGCTACCCGCTCACACACGCATTTTTTTAAGAGCTGCACCAACCAGCCCGCCACAACGCCCGCAGACATAGACACACGCCACTGAAGCACCGAGGACCGAGCAACGACAGCAGCCCGCTGCACGCACAGAGGACCGAACAGCCGCGACTGCGATGTGAAAGCAGACGCGCACCCCCCCCGAACCCGAGAAACGAGGCATGAAGCTACCCCCCGAAGCCAGCGCCAAGTCCGCCGGAGCCTCGAGACCAGCACGAGACGACTCCCAAGAGCGGGGCGAGTCAGCACTCCGCTTCGTCTGGAGCCTGCACCTTGAATAAGCCGGCGTGACGACCGCATTGAGAAGCGCAGCCCGCCAGTCACGGATAGACCACCGCACTAGCGCGACCCACGCGCAACTAGCGTCTAAGCGCTGCAGAATCGACGCTCCGCGCAGCCAACAAGCTACCGCCCGCGAGAAGATGAGGCAACGACCAGCACGATCCGCCTGTGACCCAGCGACGAGCAAGCGTACAACGGAAACAAAAAAAAACAACAACAATAAACACCGCGAAAAAACCACGCGCTAGCAGCGATAACGTCCGAAGCGCCCACCCTCCAGCAGTACGCCCACACCCCCTAGCTTAGAGCAAGCAGTTGTGAAGCCAGTAGCACCAAGCGAGCCGCAAGCCCGCACATGAAGCCCGCACAACACAGCAATGGGCAATTTGATAATGCACGAACACTGCTGGTCACCGCGCTAGACACGCGAGAGAACCGAATGTTTGCTTTGTGAAGCACCGTACCGAGCCACCGCTTCCCGCACCAGCCACAGCCGGCCTCACCAGCCCGCCCGCTCGGCCCCTCTATCGCGCGCTGACCGCCACCCCAACGTCCGTCGCTGACCGCACCGCACGCCCCCCGACCCCGCTGCCAGAAGCCCGCCCGCCGTAGACGAAGGCCGCGTAGACCCCACGCCGACGACTGAGGACGCAGCAGCACATCGTGCCACCCCCGCACGACGCCCCCCTAACGACCCCCCCCCCCCCGCGACGCTGTCGTTGACCGCAACCACCCACAACCCACCCCCCCGCTCAGCCGCAAGGCGCCGCTGCTGATTACAGCGCACCCTCACCCGAAGCACGCTCCCCGCGGCGACACGCCACTGAAGCACGAACAGCCCCCAACCGCCCCAGCGCCCCGTCCCCGACCCAAACGTAGCCCCACGCGAGCGCCCGCCCGACGAAGCGCCGCCAAAAAAAAAAAAAAAAACGCTCACCCGAAGCTCGCTGACCGACTCCACGCATGCGCCTCGCACGCACCACCCGCCCCCGCCACACGCTCCATAGCGCCCCAGCCCGCGCTGCCCCCGCCCGACGAAACGCTACCCGACCGCCCGCTGCACAGCGTCGCAAACGCTTGACGCATGAGCGCGCGGTCGGCGGGCAGACGGGGGCCCCGCGCCGCCCGCAACCCGCCCGACCCGCACCGCAGTACCCGAAGGCACCAAACCCGCGCGCACGGGCGGCGGTGGGACCCACAACAACACCGACACGCCCCGAACGCCCACGCCCCCCGCGTTGGGCCCCGCCGCCACCGCCAGCTCGCCGACCCGCTGTGTGGGAGCACACGCACCCCGACAGGCCAAAGCGCCCCAGTTGACCGCCGGTACGCCGAAATAGCCCCCAGGACGCAGGTGCCATACGAGCGCTGATGACGTAAGAGCCGCTGCCTGGATGAAGAGCTGTAACCCCGCGCTACGCCGCCAGCCCACGACGAAGCCCGCCAGCCCGCCACGACTGAAATCGAGTCCTCGCTAACACCAGCGCGCGTGAGACCGCGCTGACGTTAAGCGACAGAGAGAGCCACCACGAGCAACAGAACAGAGCACTTTTGTGTGGCGATGAGTTCGGACGCTACATTGACTTTGATGCCCCAACAAGTGAACCCGCCAGTTGATCGCTGACCACGTCACAGGTGCACGCTACGTAGCGGAAGAGACCACGCGACGCCCACAGCCTAGGCGCGCCAGCCGAGCAGAGTGGCGACGCCAGAGCGCGTAGACACAGCAGAAGCGGAGAGAGCAACCAGCCGACGAAGCCTGTGTGGAAGTCCGCCAAGGAAGAAAAACGAAGCTAGACAAATCACAGGGCCAGGTCCGAGACCGAAGAGAGCACCGAAAAGCGACATGGAAGAGGACGCCCACAGCGAACCACGAGACCACCCACGCTTTGACCACCCGACGAAGAACCTAAGCACGAAAGCGCTGCGTGTGGAATCGCCGCGCAAAGTTCCGCCAGCTGACCAGCCCCAACACGACCCGCACAAGCGCGCGCAGAGCAAAGCACGACGACACGCGAACCCCACGCACCGACCAACGGCCGAGTGACGCACGCTGAAGACCGCCACGCCACACGCGGAACCGACCCAGGCCACAGAGCAGAACACCCTGACGTGCCATGTCGCCAACTTGAGTGACCGATACCTGCGGCAGGACCGCAGAAAACCCGCAACCGCACAAGCAAGGCAGGGGGGCGCAGCCGTAGGCACCAAGACGCAGAGCAGTGACACGAAAGACGACAGGGCGACTGTACTTGACCCTCAGACAGCCTAAGAGGACGAGAGCCATCGTGACAGCCCCACACGAAGAGCCCAGCAGACGCACAGCAGCAGTGCCCCGTGTCCAAAGACCGCAGCCAGCCACTGGCCTGGCTGGTTGACCGTTGAAGCCCGAGAACAAGCCAGCCGAACCCAGCACCACGACCGTGAACCAAGCACGCGCGCACAGCACCACAACACGCAGCTGAGCGCATGCACCGCGGGACAGATCGCAAGACCTCAACACAAAGTCGCCTGACATAGCCCCCCGGGGCGGCCGCTGCTACCCGACAGCACAGCCGAAAAAGGCCGCTGCACGCAGTTTGAAGCCCGACGATAACCGCAACGAAGCGCCGACGCCAGACAGCCAGAAGCCAAGCAGGGGAAGACCAGAATTACCGCCACAGCGAGCGCACGCGCCGACATCGAACGATAAACAACGAAGAGACAATGCAACAGAACGCCGCAACGTTGGAAGCACAAGACACCGCACATCACAGCGCCGCGGGGGGCTTTTTTACTTCTTGGGGACGGGGGACGGCGGGGACGACCAACAGCGACAAGCTCGAAGCACATGGTACAAGAGACGCCAGTGGATGTGAAGGCAATGACAAGCGGACGAACGCTTGAAGCACAGCTGCAGACGCAGAAAGCAGAAGCTACCCCAGACCACCGGAACGAAGAACTCGCACACGATGAACGACCAGAAGCGCGCCGACGAGCCACGCATTGAACGCCACGAGCCCAGCACCAACAAAGAGACGCAGGAACGTCGCGACGACGCAGCAGCGCCGACCGACAAACCACGCTAGTGCGTTTGCAATCCGGAAGGCCGGTGTAGCGTGACAACCCGTCCCGAAGCCGCGACACAAAACGCCAACCGCGCGCGCATCACGCAGCCACCACGCACCTCCCAAGTCATCTCCAGTCAACGAGCCACTCCGCGACACGAAGTCTCACGCGACAGAGCGACAACGCCAGCGCATAAGCGACGCACTGTGGTAACGGCGCTGCACACTCGATGCTTCCCGAACCAGCACGCGCGACAAGCGACTGTGACGCTCAGACGAAAAGGAGCTAATCCAAGACCCAGCCACGCCGAACACCAAGCTGACGCAGCTGCAGAGGGACCATACACAAAAAGGCGCACCCCAGAAAGCGGTAGTGTGCACATTGACTGAACAAGAAGCGACCCCAGCATACAATGGCCTTGACAGCGAACGCCTGACCAGCAGACAGAGACGTACGAAGCCTAAGCCCGCTGACCGAGGCAGCCAGCGCATAGCGCAGGATGGCCTCGCGACCAGCCGCCGACCCTAAGTAAGAGCCGCATCGCCGACAGCTGCAGCCCCGCTGTTGACAAGCCAGCGCGTTAGCCCACCCCGAACAGACACAGCGAAAGCACTGAAAGCGACGACACAGCCGAGCGACGCTGACACGAGCGCTCGCCACAGCAAGCAGCACCACGCCATTAACAACACGAGCACGCCGCTCGACAACGACATACGCCGCAAACACGCACAGCGCAGAAGCCGCAATAGAGCACAGCAACGACCGCTGATGCGACGATCCAGCGACAGCGATGCATCATTGACTGCGACGCACTGCGGACGCCCCCAGCGAACAAAGACACCAAAGCCGCTCGAGCGACCGCCTGTGATGAAAGCGTCGCAAGCGAATCGGACGTATGACACGACAGGAGATGCAACACAAGCTCGACGACCGAGCGCAGGCCGACTCCCGAACGACAAAGAGTCGCACCATTGTTGCGAGACGAGAATCCGAGCAGTCCGCCAAAGACTAGCCGCCCAGCGAGCGACGCGTCGACGACCGCGACAGGCGCGAACGTAGCGACAGTCTACGGCATTGACAACGCCAACCCCGGCGCTTTTGCGACCAGCATCCACAACCCCGATACAAGCCGCTTAGTTTCGTTAGACAGACCGGCACAGACTACACGACTCGAGCAGCAGGCCAGCCAGCAAGCGAGGCACCGAGCGCCACCGGCTGAAGCGAATCACCGCAACGACCGTACAAGCCACCAGGTCACGCAGTGGTGCACGACGCGTAAAGCTCCCTGAAGCGCACCCCATCGACAGCGCATGACGCTGAATTTTGACGCTGCACACGGCCAGCAGCGAGCCTCAGTTAGCTGGAGACCGCTGGAAATACGCGCTTGACCGCCAGCAAGCACGCGTGCGCGACTTGCCCTTTTATCGACCTCAGAAGGCAAATACGCGACGCCGAAAGCGCGCCGACCGCAGAAGCCGCGCGCTCACAAGACGACCAAGCGCTAGTATTGCTGAACATCAGACGAAGCAACAAGCGCCAGTGACCGCATTCCGCCTGCAGCCAGCCTTGCATGAACGCCTGCTCGCACGCCCGCTAGAAATGACCCGCACAGGTGCGCACCACGAACCCGCTATGCTACCGCCCCGCAGTGCACGCTGATTTTTTTTTCCATGGCGGGCTTTACCCAACGACTCAGCACGCAGTTCACACGCTTGTTGCACTAACAGCACCGCTGTGTAGAGCCCGCGTATGTTTGCCAGAGGCGCGCGGCACCCGCGCCCGCCTCCCGCGCCGCAGACATAGCCGCGCACAGAAGCCGCGTGGCGACCGCCAAGGCGCAAGTCAACACTGCCCTCGTTGCCGTACGCCAAACGCCCGCGCTTGATTGAGAGTGGTGAAACGCGGTAAGCCGGCTGCCATCGATCTTTAGGGATTGACCAGCCGAAAACCCCCGTCGACCCCCAGAACCAATAGGGCAGCCACACCGCTGTGAAGCCTACGAACCTCCACACATTGGGGGTCCCGAGACGAGCAGCCTGACAGAGCAAGCGCGCAACTGCAAGCAGCAGCCGAGCCCCAAGGCCCAGTAATCGACTCGCAAAGCCCAGGCAAGCGCTGTCTAACGACAATCCGCGCTGACGCCGAACGAAACTGGACCAACTACGCTCACAGATACCTCCCACAGGCCCAGGCCGAAGCAGCTTGTGACCACGCATCGCGCTAATGGTGTGGCCCAAAGAGACGACGTGAATAGACATAGAGCATGAAACAGGCGAACGCAGAAGCGGACTTTTTCAGTGCAGGGAAGCACAAACCGCACGCTTGTGCTGACCCGCGCCCCACGACCGGCCTAGAGCGAAGCACCGAGTACCGAGGACCGACGAAAGCCGTCCTTCGTGACCGAGCAATTGCAGATGACAGCCCGTCGCAACCCTAAAGCGGCTGAATGTGTACAGCGCAGCGCAGAGCAGCCGGTAAGCCGAAGCCCCGAACCGCGATAACCAGCCGCACCTGACGTACAACGCTGCAGAAATGCGACCGCTGAAGCCGACACACCACAGCAAGCAGCAGCAGACCGCCCACGCAGCGGGCAACCCGGGAAGCGCACTAGTGACGGAAGACGATGAGAGAAGCCACCCAGCCGCTGACCTCACCGACTGCCGCACCAGAAGGAACACAGCCACGAGAGAAGCTACGCCCAGCCGGCTGGAAAGCACAGCCGCAATCGCCGACAGACATGAGAAGCCGGACACCCGCCGGAGCGAGAGCAGCACCCCGACCGAACGACGGACCCGCGCGCACACGCTGACTGTGACGCGCACACCCTCAATTCGCGACCGTAGAGGAGCGCGCCTTGCGGCACTGAGCCCCGCCGAGAGCAGCACGCAGCGACCTAGCCGCGAGCAGACGCACGCAGCGCATTGTGGGATACCGGCAGTCGCGCGACATGACGAAAGGCCCTCGCACCGCATGAGGGAAACGCCGGACACCGCTAGACATCGGACATACGCATTGAAGGGACGATGACCCCTCAGCACAGCACCCGCCCGCACCCGGCAATTGGCTGCACGACGCTTGAGATACTCGATAAAGCACGGCGCTTTTTCAGTGCGGAACACGGCAGACGCGAAGAGAATAAGCCCGGAAACCGCTGTTGAAGCAGATCGCCGCAACCAAGAGCCATGTCCCACCGCCCTCAGCAACCGAACGGGCCCGACCGCCCGGACGGTCGTGAACCCCACCCCAGCGGGAGAGAAAGCCGCTGTGCTTGGACTGCGTCGCCGAAACCGCGCGACGACGCAGGGAGCGACGCATCGCGGACACGCGACGCATCACATGGACGCGCGAAACGACTCGACCCGGGGAGCGCCGGACGCGACTCACCTTGAGGCGCTGACCGCATAGAGGAGGCCCACATGCACCCGCAACAACACGCCTGCTACGACGACACAGTCGCCAGAACAGAGCCGAACGCCAGCGGATACGCAACGCTGAAGCCAAAGCGCCGCATAACGGCCCGAGCGGCCTCGCCCGAGCGCGCAACAGAAGCTGAACAGCGCGCAGCGCACGAGCCATTGGGTTCATGAAAGCCGCTCGTGCCACTGCGGAAGCCCCCGACCGACCGCACGTGAATAGACACAACGCGCCCTGGCATGACCGCTGTCGACAAGACGGCCGAGCCCCGCCACAGCCGAGGCCGCCAGTCTAAGCACACGCAACTTGACCGGCCGGCCGACATTTAGCACGCCGCATGCCATCATACACGTACAGAGCCCGCGTGGCGCCGGAAGCCGCACGAAGCCCGACTGTGCACGCCGCAAAGGAGTGCCAGTTGATGGACCGACCAGCAACCGCTGAAGCGAACGCTAGAACCCGACCCACAGCACACCGGCACGCAGCGAGGCGCTGAAGCAGCAACCAACCACAGAACACGCCGACTTGAAAAACAGAGCGCGGGAAGCTCAAGCCGTATGCAGACAGACGAGAGCCGCCGATTGACCGTGCACGCTTGGGACCTGCGCAGAGTGGGTGACACCACATAACAAAATAAGAAACAAAAAACGAGAGGATGATAAAAAAGCAAGATTAGGGACTTGAGTATGAAGAGCGATGAAGGAGACGAGCCAAGAAGCCGAGCCGAACATTACGCTAGCGACGCGAAACTAGCGAACGAGCGACAGAGACAAGACCGCGCACGCGCCGCCCTGAACAGACGCCAAGCGCGTGGAGATCGGCTCCGTGCCAAGCCAGCTAGCTGCCACAGCCACCGTCATTCCAGAAAACGACCGCTTGAGCCACGTGGAGTGCTCTGTCCTCGTTAGTCCCCCAGCTTCCGCAGTGGGCCCCACCGCTACTGCTCAACCAAATTCCAGAACGAGCTCGACGTCCTGAATCAATTGGGCACTATTTTTTTTTCTTGCATTGGGCTGTACTCTCAAAGAGACTCATGGATTCGGTTGATTTACATCAACTTGGGAGTGAGCATTTGTGACCCACCAGTAGTTGGTGGAGTGTTGCGATGGGATTAGCCAATAGCGAAACAACGCTCTTGGGGATGATATGGAAGTGGAATGGACTTTCCTGACGAGTTTCTCAAGTAATTACGAGAGAGGGGTCTTATGTCGGTTGTGGTTGCCCGCAAGAGAAGGTTCGGAACCACCCTTCCAATGGGGGCTTCTTAACCCAGTGCGGGTGGAAATCGATCCTCGAGAGCTTGTCAGCCAAGTGGCGGCGATCCTCTGCTGGCCATGTCTGGCAGACCAACAGACGATTGCAAGTATGTTTGTATGAGTGGAAGGTTGGGTTGGAGATCAGGAGCGATGTGAAGAGAGAGGAGCAGAGAGTCTTGTGAGGAGTTGAAATGGAAGGAGAGAAGGGGAAGAAGATGAAGAAGAGGACCATGGAGTGGAAGGAACTCGCAGTGCAGGCGGTTGATCCACGCGGCTCCTCCTCCATTAGTTTGGACATGTCTAAATTAATTAGTTGGTTGTACAGAGTCGTGCAAATAAAATTTGCGTGTTGTCTGTACTCCCCAGTCGTGATTACGTTGATGATTTTGGAGTTTGGCGAGGAAGTAGTGTGATGTCTGCTAATATTTCGATTCATTACCTTTTGTGAACTACATCTATCGATGATTTTAGTAATATGTCATTGGCATTGTTGAACAGAAATTGTATGTAATTTCGTGCTACGAATACAATGAAGGAGGCAGCTCTAGTAGGGTCGGACTGATTCATCTTCCTAGCACAAACTTGAAAATCAGTATATAAATATCTTCAACCCAGCTAGATTAGTCTAGCTCATATACTATTTAATTGTTTTACTATACCCGACTAGCTAAGGAAATTGGATCTCAAGATTCTTTAGCCCTACTCGTTTATAAATTTCTCCTATCAAATATATCTAAATAGATAGTTTGAAAAAATCTCTACCTAGTTATGATCCTATGATATTCAGCCTTGACATTTGAGGGGTGAATAAATTGTGTTTCGTGCAAGGCCAACCACTTTCAATACGGTGATGCATCGACCAAAAAAAAAAATCAGGATACAAGTATTTTTTTTTTTTCATTTTCGGGTTGCAAGGAATGTATTTACCTTAAAAATGGAAGTTAGACCATTCAGTTTTGTGTAGTAACTATAAAGATTACACCTGCATCTGCATTTAAATGAAGGAGCTTTGCCTATTCCAATCTACGGTTAAAAGAGGGGTTGATTGTTCTTAGCAAATATGAAAGTAAGAACAAAAATTGCTACGGATAACATACTCTAAAACTAGTCCTAAGAGATCTATTTGGCCTAAATGCATTGCTTCGGAGAGAAAGATATCAGAATAAAGAACGTTTAAGTGAATTATGACCAGCATAAGGAAAAATACTTTGTTTCAGAAACAAATGTCTTCTAAATTACAATCAAAGGTGACAAGACTTGTCCATGCACATACACGTAGTTGAATAAAAGTGCTGGTTCATGCTTGTAAAGAAAGAAAAAGGTACTACTTATTTGCACTATTTAAAATCATACATTTCAATGAACTCTAAGACATTACAAATATCATTTTTTTTTTAAGAAAGGTATATAGATGTTGTACAACCGAAAAATTATGATTTTGAAGACAATAGTCTAATATTAATCACGTATGTTTTTGCATGTAGTTTACGAAAAAGTAGATATTCTATGGGTAAATTGTTGACAGTAAGCTTACCATGTTTTACATCAAGTCATGTGGTGATCATCGTGAGATTGAATATGGCGTATTTGTTTAGAATCCCACTTGTGACCCAAAATGTCATTTAATATATCGACCTGTAAATGGGAAGTAGTGAAACTCCCCAACAGCATTGTCCTGAAACTGTTATCTACAGAGTTAGATGAAGACTTTTTACTTGTAAGTGAACACTAAAACACTAGTTTTGAAAGTTGGCAGTTCAAACCCGAAACAATGTCATGTGGCGGATGTCTAGACCGAGCTGATTCTTTTTCATCTCTTTCTATACTTTGTGAGAGTGACTAAATATCTTGCTACAATTATGCTGCTAATTCCAAAACTCTGAATTCTTTTTGGTGGATGATATGTCATGAGAAGATGAATGCTTGTACTGCTCAATACTCTTAATCTAATCTTTGGGGTAATAACTAGTCTTATCAATGAGATCCATTGTTTATGCGTCCCTTATCTCACTTGTAAAGATGTCCCTTATCTCACAATGCATTCCATGCATTTTTAATGACGTGAACAAATGACACCTTACTCTCATTCACGTGAGAGGTTGAAATTATGTATTTATGAGGAAATTTTTCAAAATAAAACTTGAAGTGCCATCATTATTTTAAATAAGAACCTAAAGTGCATATATGTTCAAATAAGAGCTTCAAGTCGGCGTATCAGTATTAAAAAAAGGGCCGCTCACCAGTTAATTAGGGATATTCTCGTTATTTATTATTTTTTTCTTTGTATTTTCCTTTTTCTATTTTTAAATTTTTTAAAAAATAATTTGAAATAACAAGCGGGAGATAGCCCTCCCACCTATGGACGCCGTCTTGTCAGCGGGTGGGCAAAAGACGATGGTTATCGAGGTTGCCGGCACCTCGGCGAGGGCCAAGGGCTCTACCCTTGCCCAAATTTAGAAGAGGGCCGTGGCTCTCTCCGACTTTGGCGAGGGCTTGGTAGTTCTCACCGATGGTCGGTAGGGTGGCAAGCACAGGCTCAGCATTATTCTTTTTTCTTTAATTTTTTAAAATTAATTTATAAAAAATTAGATGAGATTATATTTTGACAAAAATGGCCTTGATAGGCTGAATTATTTAGCTGGTACCAATAAGATCAAGCTTTTATTTGAAATAGTACAACTTCACGTATTTATTTGGAAACAAGACAACTCCAAACCCTTATTTAAAAAAATAAAGATATTGAGGTCCTTATTTAAAATCTTTCCTGATATAATATAGCCGAGGATCATATTAGAATATTTTTGTGTTTTGGGGGGGGAAGCAATGATGGGAATAGTGCAATTCTCAATGTCCAGAGTAAAAGCCAAAATTTCCTTTTTCGCCACAGTATTTCTCAAACTAGCTGCGTCTCGTCTCATCATGGTCGCATGTGCAAATCTGTACTCCATTTTTTTTTTCCTTGTGAGCATTTTATTTTGTGGAATAAAATTCTTGGGCAAAGACATTGGCTGGCCAATTATCATTTATTAGTCATATATTCATAGACAATACCACTCTGCGTTTTTATCCATCATCATCTTCATAGGCACGGCTATCATTTTACTGCTTAAAACCCTATTAGGCAGTAGTGGCAAGCATAGCGGAAAGGGGCTTTCCTAGATATCAGGCAAGGAATAAGATTTCTCTCAAGTTTTCAATATAATTTCACAAGGCCTTCTTTGATGCAAGTGAATACATGGGTCACCGAGATTAAAACAAGCTTCCTCTAGTTAGATGCCAAGTTTAGACAAATAGTGTGTCTTGATCTATCATCTCAAGAGGAAGTCAATGTAACCCTATTAAGGATGTCATTCGATTCAACAAAGAGCTTTGCGCAAATTAGTTTTTCAGACTTCCCGTGTTTGGTTCGCTGAAAATGTTAATCGACGGAGAACTAGCATTTATCTTGAAAATGATGTCTCCAAAAAGTTCTTTTCTTCATTAATTATGTATAACTTAAATGTGGCCTTGCAACAAATGAATGAATGTAATGTATCAAAATACAATCTCACCTCGGATCAAGATCCGTTTGCCCTCCCTTTGATTTATGAATGTAAATGTATCGAAAGACAATCTCACCTCGGATCAAGATCCGTTTGCCCTCCCTTTCATTGACAATCCCACTAGTTTTTTTCCAATGTCGTAAAAGGAAGACAGTAAAAGAACCAATTTGGGAAGGCGTGATTACAAGCAACAATGCCTCTCATTGTTTGTGGAGGAAAAGAGAATAAAGGCAATTCGGTGTAAAGCAAAGGCTAATCGCTTCAGATGGGATTAGTGTCCGAGGTGTAAACCTAAATTTGTGGCCTTTAATTTAGGGTAAGGGGTGTCCATAAGCTCGAGAGTTGGGAAGCATAAAGCTATTGCATTAAAGCTACATACCTTTATTATAATACTGTTCGATATTTTTTTTCCCTCAACTTTAATCCCATTACCGTATTGTTGATTTCGACGAGAATATAGTCGATCTGGGGCGGGAATTATTAACTTCACTACTAAATCATTTGTGAGAGCTTTATGGCCAATCATACTGTGGCCAGCTTTTTCGTTTGATTATGTTGAATTTCGTCGAATCATGTTACAATATTCATGATCAATTGTGATGATAACACACTTCCCCGTGATCAAAGCAACATTAACAATTTCTTTAGTATCACACTAAAAAAAGTCGCAATTGGAGCCAATCTCGTTGCCAAGGAGGAGTGGGGACACCAATCCAGTTCAAATACAGGGCAATCCAAATGTGGAAGCAGCAAGAGAGCGATGGAAATGGAAGAGGCAGAAGGGTCGTTCCCCTTCCCAACATACGAGTGCGCATACTACGTGCAAAGCCCTGCCACCGTCTCTCATGCCTACAGCAACCGCGAGCGACTCTCCGCATCCTTTCTTAGCCATCTCAATCCTACCCAGCAAGTCATCTCATCCGCATACACCCTGTCTCGCCACTCCTCACGCGCGTCCAAAAACTCCTCAGCTGTATTGCCCCGCATGGGAACGATCCGGACCCCGCGGTTTCTGATAATGCCAAGAAGCGCCTCATCGCATCCGATGGGAACATGGGCGGTGGCATTGATAAGGAGTATGACGATGAGCAAGTGTATTTCCAAGAGAAAATGAAGTGGTGGAGTTACTTGTCCTTCGGTTATAATCCCACGTCCAATGGTTGGATTTTGTTGCAGATAAGTTGGAGGATGATGGTGAGCTTGGGAGTACCATTGCTCGTTTTCTATTTAGTCACCAAACCCCCAAACGCGACGTTTCTGTCAAGGTAATTTAATCGATACCCATGCTTCTTCTCACAAAACCTAGCTGCTTATCATGCCATGTTTAGATTTTTGTAATAAAATATGGATTATCACGCGATTAATTTTTAGCATAAAAGGTAATTTTTTTGACTTGTCAATTTAAGAGTTGAGCAACTGTATTAATTTTGGAGGATTTAGAAACCGGATCGGCCATTTTCCCACTCTTCAATTAGGCTGTCCCGTTCAATTAAAAAAGAAATTAGGCCGTCTAGTCCCTTTGATAACGGTAACTCTAGATTAGTGTTAGCGGATCCCATCCTTCACATGTATGGTTGTCTTTGGGCCCACATTCCTTATTACAAAGAAAAAGATTTTTTTTTATCGTTGGAAAAAACTAAGGTTAACTGAAAGTATCGTCACTATACTTAACAATAAAATACTAAGAAAAATCCACGTATGGCAAAGATTTTTTCTTGCTATTGGCAAAAGTAGAAGTCCCATTCTTATCAACATAGGAACTGGAAGTGGAATAAAGGTGATAATCCACTCGCATTATAGTGTAAACAGTATGAGATGTAGCTCAAGTAGAAAGTAAAAAGGCAACGGGACTAGAATGAAGAGTGCAATAGCAATAAATACGAGAATATTTACTTTCATAATCTCATTGTTTTTTTTATTTGGCAATAACTAGGGATTAATCCCATAGAGATGATAAATCTTTCGCCTATAAATTCAATTAGATTAATTACCTTGATGATACTAAATCGGATCAATATCATGAATGACCCTTTTCTCCTTTGGGGGTGGTCACGATGACTTTCCAAAGAAGAATTCTTCTATACAATGTAGCTACAATCTAGGGTGGTCAAAATATACGAGATCAAGTAGAAGCGTTCTTGGGCAAGATCAATTCATTCCATTACTAGCAGTTCCCCGATTCATGGAGGCAACAGAACAACATCTAAATTAGATTTCTCTATAAAAATATAAACGTAAGATGCGCATAGCTTTCATGGTTTAGATGGATGGGATCCCAAATTTCGTATTGGGAGAGGGAGTGGACGACACAGGAGGTACACAAAGGTCTTGAGCTGCAACATATCGATGCGACTTTTGGGTGAAGAACAAGTCGAAGCTCTTCGGCCTTCACGTTCAACCCGCGATCATTCATCTCTACTACGGCCGCCTACCTCTCGCCATTGCTCTTCGTGTGAGGTTCCCTCGCCTTTCCTTCAACACAAGTCGATTCAATTCGAAATACGCATGTGGCTAATGTCGTTAGCTTCGTAGGGTGGGGAGTTATATGCCAGGAGCGGCGGGAAGACATCGTTCGGGATGTACGTGGGACGAGGAACAAGGCGATGTACGGGGCAGGGAGGAGCATGCAAGACATGCTCCGATCCAGGCAAGATCAATTCATTCCATTCCTTCTGCACGGGCCTTGATGACTTCCAATTTGTCACCATCCCAGATGGCCCCCCGCCTCCCTCCGATCCAGACGCGGCCCACGACGTGCCCGAGCTCTGCGAAGCCACTCGGACCTTCATGCCTCTTCCCTTCTCTTGCTCATTGCCGCTCTCCTCAAAACATCATCGGATGACCCCCCAGAGGCATTTCTTGCATCCTTTGCGACGGTTTCATGTCGCTCGCCGCCACTCCTGTGGCTCGGCAATTTAACATCCCTCTCCTCTTCTTCTGGCCCGTCTCTGCTTCTTCATTCTTGGCCCCCAAACATTGGAAATGGATCCCCTAACATAATGTTAGGAGTGACATTATCCAATCCGGGCTATCCAATTCAAAATGGACGGCCCGGATTGATCCACATCAACTTTTTAAAAGGGGGGAAAATTTTTTTGCGGAATTTCAAAATTTGAATTGATCAATATGGGCCATCCATTTTTGAATTGGACAGCCCAAATCCCTTATGTCACCCCTAACATAGTCAGGGGATCCAAATCCACAAACATTACCGAGCCATCGAAGGACAAGCTGCGTCCTCTTGCACCCCATAAAGGTGAGTGACCCTCTCGTACATCAACTTGTACGAATTCTTATCTCCATCATCATTGATCCGCACAAATAATTATTTTTTTAGTGGTTCACTAGAGAAATTGGATGTCCTATTCAGAGATAGATATAGCCATTGATATTTACCCCCCATGAATTAGGTAGTTTAAAGTCTGAGAGAAGTTATTTACCCTTTAGTATAGCAACAATTACATCTATCATTCAATATTTAAAATATAAAAAAATTATCGGTAAGACCATTAGTTAAAAATTTATTCGATATACTTAAAACTTTTAATAATCATCAATCTAGTCTCTTCTTTAATATGTTTTCTTTGTTTGGAAACTACATCAAAAGTTGCCTCTAAAGTCTGAAAGAGTCGATCTGTGGCACTCTCCTTAGTTGACACCTACCCCAATTGATTTTTTGTTTTTTCCCTTTTATTCTAAGACCAAGTCATTTTCTTGCATTACTTGCTTCCTTTTAAAGTAGCAGAAAATTTATAAAGTGAAACCATTTCGTCTAAAAGAATTCATAAGGTGGAACATGAGACTCGGTTTCTAATGATAAGACGGAAGGTTGAATAGTTGACCAAAGAAATCATACGGTAATGTGTTGCCATTGTACTCGTTGGTGGGATTCATATCCAATGTTCTTGATTCTAGAGTCAGCAGGAATACCAGTCGCGAACAAGTTTGAGTGTTCTTTTATATTTGCATCTAGTAATCAAGCTATACCTTGTCACAAAGCATGGAAGATCTTATTTGATGGTGACCACATCCTTTTATTATACGATTCGATTCAATTTTTGCCAAGTCACTAAGTCTAATTTGATTGGAGTACCTAAATATCAGATGGCATCTTTAACATGCAAACACCCTTAATCACGACATGAAATGTGTTTAAGTATTCTAGTGGAATGTGCTCGTGGGGAAATTACACCCTGTTTTCTTTCATCCTATACGGTATGAGCCAGATAAGGTTAGACAAAATTTCATTATGACGTCACAAATGGTACGGCGAGGAAATACATACTACTTGATTCAAAGAGGAGTATCAAGATTTTAGACTTAGAGCTCTATTGCTTCATCCTCAATTACAATTGCAATCGTAACGATAACTGAATAGGGTCTATATAGTTCACAAAATGAAAAAGGAAAAGTAAAGTATTCACTGCTAGATATTTCGTCAAATCGAATGGATTTACGGATAAAATGTCAAACTGAATAGAGCCATACTGGATAAATCAAGTTTCAATACTTCCTCGAACGATTTAGTGTGTCAAATCAAATAATCGCATTTTCCATCCCCTCTCCCCCCCCCCCCCCTCTCTCTCTCTCTCTCTCTCTCTCTCTATATATAATATATATATTATATATATAATATATATAGTCGAAGAATATCTTCCTCTGTATTAAGAATCTTTCTATTCAATATTACAATCGTTCTCCTTTTTCTTATATACAATTGAGGGGCTAACCTAATATCCTAACAAAAGAGACTAAAAAAGGAAGACTCCTATACAATATATAATTTAGAAAATAACTCCCTAATTTAAAGGAAGCGCAGCTCACGCCAACACTCCCCCTCAAGTGGGTGAGAAGATGTCTTCGATACCCATCTTGACGAGTGAGCTCTGAAACGCTCTACTTGACACAGCTTAGTCAATACATCGGCCAATTGATCTTCAGATTGACAAAAGGTAGCTGAATTATCTTAGCATCCAAATTCTCCTTGACAAAGTGTCTATCAACCTCAACATGTTTGGTTCGATCATGCTGAACCGGGTTGTGAGAGATAGCTATAGCGGCTTTATTATCACAAAATAGCTTCATCCCAGACTCTGGTGGATATCCAAGTTCAGATAATAACTTCTTGAGCCACAATAACTCACACAGCCCCTTCGCTATCCTCTGAATTCTGCCTCAGCACTGGACAAGGCTACAACCTTTTGTTTCTTGCTCCTCCACGTAACCAAATTACCTCCTACATATGTGAGATAACCTGACGTTGACCTTCTATCTGTTGCACTCCCTGCCCAATCTGCGTCTGTATATCCTTCCACTACAAGGTGACCATTTTTTGCAAACATTATTCCTCTCCCTGGAGCCGACTTTAGATATCGAAGGATACGATATACTGCATTCATATGTTCTTCACTAGGAGCGTGCATAAATTGACTCACAACACTTACTGCATAAGCAATGTCTGGGCGAGTATGAGACAAATAAATCAATTTTCCTACTAACCTTTGATACCTCTCCTTATTAGTTGGTACTGATCAGGATATTCTCCAAGCTTATGATTCTGTACCATAGGAGTATCAGCGGGCTTACAGTCCACCATTCCCACTTCAGCCAACAAATCAAGTATGTATTTTCTTTGTGATAAGAAAATTCCTTCCTTAGATCTAGCCACCTCAATACCCAGGAAATACTTCAGTCCTCCTAAGTTTTTCATCTCAAACTCTTCTGCCAACTTCTCTTGAAGTCTCAAAATTTCTTCGCTATCATCTCCTGTGATGAGCATATCATCAACATATATGATCAGGACAGTCACCTTACCTTGGCTTTGCTTCAAAAATAAAGTGTGATCGGAATTGCTCTGGGAATAAACCGTACCTCCTCATGGCTGAGCTGAATCGACCAAACCAAGCACGAGTGACTGTTTCAAACATATAGTGACCTCTTCAGTCTACAAATAGCATTCGGCTTATCAACACACCCATATCCAGGTGGAACCTCCATGTAAATCTCTTCCTCCAAATCTCCATGAAGAAATGCATTCTTCACATTAAACTGAGCAATGGCCAATCTAGATTTGCAGCAAGTGATAGCAGAACCCGCACAGTATTCAATTTTGCAACTGGAGAGAAAGTCTCCTGGTAGTCCACACATAAGTTGTGTGTACCCTTTTGCAACCAATCGAGCCTTGTACCTCTCAATGGTACCATCTGCCTTATGTTTAATGGTGAACACCCACCTACAACCCAAGGCTTTCTTCCCTTTTGGCAACTCTACAAGCCTCCAAGTCTGATTTTTCTCTAATGCTTCCATCTCCTCCCTTCATAGCTTGGACCCCTTTGGATCTTTCAAGGCCTCTCCCACCCCATTTGGAATTCGAAACAGCTGATAATTTGACACAAAAGCCTTTAAAAATTTCGATAGTCTTCTTGTTGACACAAAATCGGCAATGGGATATTTAGACTTTCGTTCCTCCATATCCGGTGAGTACCTACTAGGTGGCTTGCCCACGGTTATACCTGTCAGGGAGTTTATATCTAATAACCATATCAGAATCATCAGAAAAACCTCAAGATCAGAAAGAGAGCTTACCTCAGGATCATTCTTAGGAGAGTGGTCGGGTACTAAAGAAGGGGCAATTTGCGAAGGAGTAGCTGATCTCGCTCATTAAGTGTAGAGATAGGCCGCTGGTCATCCACACTTTCAGCTGAAAAATGATCACCCTCCCCCTCATTGCCTGCCATTACACCATGGTTTAAATCTTCATCAAACTGCACCATTGGAACTTGCCATAAGCTGGTAATGGTCTAGCCACCCAGTCGCATCCCAAACTCTACACGCCCTCCTGACTCCGCGCCCTCCATGCTAATGTCCCACCAATTTTTCCTCCCTCTCATTATAATTCTCCCCTGAATGGAATAATGGGGTAGAGAGAAATAAAACTCAGACTCCAGAAAAGTCACGTCCATGGTAACATGTGTCTTCTTGGTCGTCGGATTATAGCAGCGATACCCCTTTTGGTGAGTTCCATAGCCAATAAATATACACCGTACCGCACACGGGTCAAGTTTGGTACGTTGGTTCTTATGAAGATGCACAAAGCCACACACCCAAATACTTGAGGGGGTTGTCAAAACTGAAGGGAGAAGAACCCTACTGGGATAGAGCTTGTAATGAGTTTGGAAATTGCAATACACGAGAGGGCAATACGATTCATCACGTGACAACTGTTGACCACAGCTGCAGTCCCAGAATCTTTTTGGAACATTGCCATCGACCAAAGAGCCCTCGCCGTCCTCTAGAATGTGGCGGTTCTTTTCCCGTCACACACCGTTTCTGCTTAGGGGTTTTGAGTGCAAGAGGTCTCATGGATTAGACCATGTTCCTTAAAGTAAACTAAGGTATTTGATTTTTATATATTCACCGCCATTGTCATGCGGTGGTGGAGAATCTGAATACTAGCTCCAAACTGAGTGGCAACCATTTTGAACATGCGAAATATTGTTAGGAGCCCACCTTATGCTCATCAGCATACAAACATGTCCATACGTGTGCAGTCATCAACAAAGGTTATACACCTATCTCATTCTAGACATTGTAGTTATTGGGGATACACCCCACACATCAGAATGAAACCAACATTAAAAGGCCTTTGCTTCTTTATTAGAACTAAAAGGAAAAGAAACCCGATCATTCTTTGCCTAATGATGTTTCACATTGAAAAGAAGAATCGATGTAGACCACGAAACAACTTAGGAAATAAATGCTTAAAGTAATCTAAATGATGGGTGTCCCAACGACGTACCATAACCAAATATCCTTCTCATACTGACACGATCGACCATGAGTGTGATAATGTCAGCCAGA
>JAGVVM010013350.1:0-13740 GCA_019149425.1 Psidium friedrichsthalianum
AGCTTTTTCTTTCGTACACGAGTCTTTTTGTGTTTGTGTCCCATCCCAGCTCTCCCCCTCTACAACGCACCTAAAAAAAAACCTTCTCTCCACACAGTAACATCACCTTTCTCCCTTGGTTTTTTGTTTTATTCCTATAGTTTCCCCACACTATTCCCCCCGGGGGGGGGCCTCCCCCCTGATTTTCTTACACGACTATGGTGATTCATAAAGGTGTGCATCTCTCGGCTAAACGTCCAAAAAGGATAAAGGGTGGTGAGTGGCAAAGAAACAAAAAAAAAAGTGAGGGTAATCAAAACTGGCAATCCCAGAAAATCACTATCCTTCCATTAAAATGGATGAAAAACTAAGATTATTCTCAGGATGTGGACGGAAATATAAGACAGGAGGGTAGGTTGAGAATAAGAAAGTTTGTACCACACCTATTCATTCCCCCGGGGGGGGGGGGTCTAAACTGTCTTCTTTTTCCTTCCCTGTCTCTTCTCTCGTGAAAGTTTTCCTGCGTTTGAAGTCTTGTGGATTCCAGCTATGGTTCGGCTATTTTCCTTAGTCTTTGTCATCCTCAGTTGTTTGTTTGTGGTTTCCTTTTTCCGAATTTTGTGGGGAAAGATCCCATGTAGCACAAAAAAAATCTCAGGGAGCTTCTTCTCTGTTTCTGTCCCTCCCGGCAGTCTCTTTTGGTGTTCCTGTGTTTCGATATCCTTTTCCTTTTGTCATCATCATCATTACAAGCACCTAAAGCAAAATAAAAAAGAAATCAGCATACAATACAAAAGGTTATTTCCCTAAGGCCGATCCCCAAAAGAAAAAAAGAGAAAGCCCCATGAATCCGGGGGGGGGGCTATAATTTTTCTTCGTGACCCCTCCTAAACGCATCCGAAGAACAGAATCAGAAAAATTATTGTTAATCAAACCAATGTTTTTGGATCAGAATGATTACTATACAGGTCCCTCCTTAGTCTTCCGCCGGTGGCCTAACCCAGAGCAAAATTGATGCATTAGTGAAATTCGATTGAGTAACGCCTTCGAACTACTTCCTTTTTTTAAAATTTTGGGAAATGACAAATTTTCAAATATATGTACATGAAAGCCGGGATCGCTCACGCGCGCTGCGGATTTACACGCAAGGAGAGTAGTATTTCACCTTCCAAGCCGAAAGCTGCTAGAGAAATCGGTCATCAAGTTCAATTTCGTTGGTTAAAGGACTGGTCTGTAAAGCCGCCTAGCAACGTCCAAACTCCTGCAACGTGACCGGCCCATATTTTCCTCTTTAAAGTCCGCCAACATCTTTGTGATAATGGGGGCTGAAATTATCAACATTTAATTTATAACATAATTTGTTAAACTTGGGTTGGACACTCAAATATGACCCCATCAATTTGGTTTTCCCCGTTGATGGGGTTGACAAACCATACGAACAAAAGGATGATTTGGCCAAAATCCGAAACAAAGACGAAAAGTTCTTACAAAACGATGTTCTAGTCCTGCCTTTTTCTAGCAAAACCTTGCCTTGATGGAAGTTTGTGTAAAGAAGGAAGTTCACTTTCAGGGCAATCATCCTTTGGCCCACAAACTAATCGAATTAGCATGTGTATAAATGTAGAAAATTATTAACAAAAAGCCTTAAACATGTTGTGCTGATATTTTAGTCATATTTTTTTGGCATTTTTATCGATAAGATTTTTGGCTATTTTGGCAGGCAGCACGCCGGCCTGCCCAAAATGGCATGTGCTGGCATGACATTCTTTGCAATTTTTTTCTTTGAGAAAATTTAATTTTTTTTTTCAAATTTGTTGATTCTTTTCTTTCTTTTTTTTTTTTCTACCAAACACTCTTGCCAAATTTCTAGTAAAAAAATAAAACATAAAAAAATAAAAAAAATTATAAAAAATTCAGAAAAATCTTAAAACATTGCAAAAATTGTGCATGACAACGTGACCTTGTCACGTGCGTCCACACGAGCATTTTCCCTCCAATTGGTTGAATGATTAAATTGAGAAATTGTCAAAATGTTTATGGCTATTCGGTTATATTGAAAAGTTTTCGAAAAATGGAATAAGATATTTATGGCACCGTTTATGATTTTTTTTTTTATGTAATTTCCTTGTATAAAAATACAATTGATTCATAAATAAATAATAATCAATGTCCCTGTCCTTTTATATATAGACTAATAGGACGGTGAAAACAACTAAGATCGTACGAAATCGAATTTCGACGTGGGTGTTGCCAATGCAAAGCTCAGCTCGTGACCTCATCCGCATCACCATCATCGAACGTCTTAGTCGTGCCATTTACGTGAACATGTTTTCTCTGTGTTCTGTCGAAGAGGCGGAAGCTTCGGCGCGGCTTCCCGATGCCGATCCCCCCCATTAACGGCAGCGATGGGGCTCAATTAAAGTTGGATTAGGATCGTGGGATCGTGAGTCAGCCCCGCCCGTCTCTCCTCGACAGATCAAAAGTCTTTGGGTGTCACGAACGTGTGACCGAACCTCACTAAACTTTGTTATTTTTTGCATGGGGAGGTGAAACTAAACGAGCCATCGTTCGGCAATCAAGCGTCCGTAGCGTACAAATTTCGGATTCTGCAGGTGAATTACGACGATATAATTACCAATATTAAGTCACGCCCCATATAACAGCTTAAGATTTAAAATAGTTGACGGTGATCTCACAAAAGTATTACTGATTATCGATGACAAATGAGTCCATCACGTGTATCATCCACGGCCAATTAAGCAAGCTGTGATAGTTACAATGGCACTTTGAATAGCGGAGGAGGAGAAAAGGGAAGAATAGCAACCACGAGTTCGGAAATACCTAACGTCTCGTATGCTTCTGGGCCCGATATGCATGGCAAGCGTTACTGCGTTAGAGTTTATTATTACAAAAGCCTATGTTTTTTTTTATATTATTTTGGCCCAATTCCTATATAAATTGGGGGAGGAATCGGCGGTTGATATATAGGGTGTTCCATTCCTAATATTACGTCGGTTGATATCCCTTTCAAAGTTTCTATTTGATTGAGGCCCACAAAATACAACAAAATAATATGTAAATGCGCTAAAGAGAAGTTAAGGCATAAGATTTAGCCTAATGCACCCTTAATTAGATCTACATCCCGCAAAGGATCCACTATAGTTAGCGCATCGCACTTTTCTATTACAGCTCTCAGTTACAAAAAAAAAAAGAAAAAAGCTAAAAGAAAAAAGATTACATGTACATTAGCTATTCAGGCAGGAACCTCGTGCTTTTTTGTCAGATGGAGAGTATGAACTCACCCTAATAGTTTTAATCCGTGTGAAAAGCACCCTTAAATTAGATCTACATCCAACAAAGGATTCCACTATAGTCAGCGCATCCCACTTTTCTATGTACAACTCTCAGTTACTAAAAAAAAAAAAAGATTATATAACATTAGATATTCAACGGGGGACCCGTGCTTTTCTGTCGATGGAGAGTATGAACCACACCTCAACAGTTTTAACCCGTGTGAAACAGGTTTGAGTCACTAGAGTCGAGTGGTCCTCATTTGCTTTTTTTGCTTATTGGGGCCTGGGCTGTTTAGACCCAATAGAAATTTCAATAGCTTTCAATCTTGATTGAGATGGGAAAGGTTTTTCAAACTCGTGAGGCTTACTAGGCCCCGGCCCGTCCATCTACCGTGAATACTTTACCATTACAAAATTCCGTTGCGTCATTGTTCATGACTATACGTCTCTATACCTTGCTATATTTTGTAATTTGTCCAATCTCTTCAAAATCTCAACGACTATGATAATATAAGACCACCCAAATTAACTCCCTCAATCATGAAATAATGGACACGATCGTTGGCAACAAAAATGTTATTTCATGAGTTCCTCGATGATTGAAAAGACAATTCATTGTCCAGCTAGAGAGATTAGTCCACAATAACACTTAACTCATTTCAACACCGCGACACGATTGGTTATTTATATTGTCAGGGGCTTTAAGGTGCCGTAGTCCTTCGCACGATATTGTTAATATGTGACGAGTTTCCACTCTTAGATCAAAAGAGGTGCGACGTCAACTGTTGAATCGCAAGTGCTCTTCACTATCGGATTCATATTAGAATTTTTATATGTCAATCGAAAGAACACAGCATCGCGGAACCAGCATTTTGATGGTGATAAACCTATATATATGATAGGTTGAGTTGTTCTATAGATTAGTCCTGCTCAATAAATGCGTCATAAATGGTTTTAAACTTATATAGCGTTAAATGGGTCGTACATATGTCATAGATGAGTTTACAAATTACTTATACCCAACTCGCTTCCTCTTCATTCCTTTTCGTCCTTACTCGATCTAACGTTCACTTAAGGCGCGTTTGGTAACGTTTCTATTTCTGCAAACAATTTCTGACCAGAAATGATTTTTTTTAATTATGTTTCCGAAAACAGTTTATGAGCAGAAGATCGGATTTGGTAATTACACAAAATTTCTATTGCTGGAACAGAAATAGAATAGAAATGCGTTTGATACGATCCTAAAATTTTATATTCCCAAATTTTTTTTTATCTAGTTATAAAAATGTCAGTGGAGGCAACAGGGACCGGCGAGCTGTAGTGGCGACCAGCGGCCACAGTTGTCAATAGAAACCAGCAACCGAGGCCGAGCCGAAGCCGGTAACCGACGGTGGTCTCGTGGTATGAGGATGAGCATTAAGTTGCACTGAGTTTGTTTTTCTAAAATGACATTGTTTCTTATTTTGTTTCTAGAAACAAAGAAGATACCTTTTTTTTTACTCCTTGCTTCTTTTCTCACAAAAAAAAAAATCAATTTACATTTCCAAACAAATTTCTATTCTTTTTTTGTTTCCAAGAACAAAAGAACAGAAATAAGAGGATCTACAGTGTTACCAAACTCTCTCCCCAATTTGTGTATGAAGTTCTTTATTGATTAAATAAGAAAGTACTTTAGAAACATGTATCGGGTATATCTGACTAGATTTACATTGCAATAAATGTGTTACAAATGGGTTAATGTTTTATTGGATCAAACTATTTATGACCCGACACACCTATTTGACGGATCCAGTATAACACCCTGAGCGTGTGTCCATGGATGATGAAATTTATGAATGTGATGATTTCCATCGTTAGATCAACAAGATGTAACATCAATTGAAACCTAGGATGATGAAATTATTAATGTAACGATTTACACCACTAGATCATCGAGATGTAACATAAATTGTTGAATCACAAAGCACTCTTCACCATTGGATTCGGATTATAATTTCTAATGTCAAATCGAAAGAACACGGCAAAGTTGAATACATCCTAAATCCGTTTCTTCACAGGAAAATTGTTTATCATCAAATTTTCGATAAAAGACATCAAAGTGCCAAAGTTTGTATACCAACGCTCACTTTAGTGTCAATTTTTTTATTAAGTGCCAATTTTTTTAAAAAATTATTTTGATACCAACTCCAATGAACCTTTGCCATAAATTTTACGTGGCAATTTTTGCTTTTATTAATAACCTATACTACATGTCTCGCCGGAGGATTCTAGTGAGCAATTAAAAAAAGCTAAAAGTTAAAAAAATTAAAAAAAAAAGTAAAAAAGAAAAAGGGGTTTGCCACGTGGACTGATCAAAATTTAAAAAAATTGCAGCATGGACTATTTTAATTATAAATAACATGTCGCTAAAATATCACTAAGATATTTTAATTATAAGTGTCACGTAATTTTTTTTTTCGCCGGAATCTGTCTCCCGTTGGCACGTAAGTGATCTTTTTTCTCTGATTTTGTATTTAAGTGAGCTGGCAAAAAATTTTTGGCACCAAAGTGAGTGTTTACACAAACTCTGACATTTCTGATGTCCTTTGCCTCAAATTTTTTAGTTAAATAAACAGCACCAAAATTCATTCAACAATCTGGGAAAATATAGCAGTCTCAGAACAAGTGTATCCCTTTCGACGCCCCCACTCATCTACCAAAAAAAAATCTGAGTGTCGACACCCACGGTCAGGATCACCATTTTCCACAAACGTGGTCAGCAATGTCAATTTCAATGAAGACTTGGAAAAGTAAGTCAAGCATGACCACGGCTAAGACTTTTATGGTTCTGTGCATTCACTCAGTACCCCACACCGTGCACACTAAACAGATTGAAAAGGGAAAAACACTTCATCCTTGCAAATATCATCGTCAATGAGAACTCTGTACATCTGTATAGGGCTTGCCCTCGATGGAGGCGGGGCTTCGGGAGTCATTGTCGACTCTATAAGTATACCATCCATCATGTCATCTATTGCATATAGCTTAGTTTTCCATTATTTCATAAATTAAAAATCCCAAAATAATCTTGTGGCGCATGCTGCTTCCAATTACCGTTGAGTGCCGACTGTTAATTGATCAATTATGCACCCACATGATAACCTTTGTTAGTAGCTTAGGTTAAAAATTAATCAAGTTTGCCCGACAAACATTTTTCATGAAATAAAATGGTACCGAAAGAGCGTTAGTTGAAAAAAATTAACGTAATCAAGTCCCCGGACTCATTTAATCTCTGGTTTGCGGAAAAAAGTATTTTTCTCCCGATACTTTTTGAGGTATCTAATCAACCTGCAAAAAATTGATTAATGATGGCTTGGAAAAATTAAAAATCCTTTGCAAGATAATCATTTGAACCATAACTCATGATTTGGTAGAACTTAAGAGAGTTTGGGCTAAGTTAATTTATCTAATTAATTAATTTTGCAATCCATTAACCTAAAATTGAAATTTGATTTTTAGGTCGTGACAACCAATCTAATGACCTTAGGTTTCAATACTTTGACACATTCATGTGAAACTTTAATATGAACTTGATGGTGGGTTTTGGATTCATCACAGGCTTCACTATCTACCTAGTAAGTGCAATGAACTTGTACTTGTAGGTTAAGTAACATCCTTATCTTAGGGACTTTTTCAAAGAAATAATGAAATTTACATTTGGCGATGTTGCCTCTTTTTAGGTCAAAAAGTTTGGTAAGTCTATAATTGAGAATTTCCTTAAATAGTGAAAAATGTGAGAGACACTAGTGCATGTGCTCGATGAGAACATTCACCGAATTTATAGTCACAATTTTGAAGGCGTTGCTGGGCTCATTTCTTCTGCTGTTTTCTTTTTTCAAATGAATTTTCACAAATTAAGTGTAGTCTCTAGAGAAAATCAAAAGCAAATACAAATCCCTTTGTTAGTTTGTAGGTTCTTCCAGAGAATCAAAGAACATTCTGCAGATGCACAGTGAAAATTAAATGACTGTCGAGCAAAGAATGGAGCCCATCAAAGGAATCCTCTCATCGTCTATGTGCTCCTGCGAAAGGAATTAAGTCATTTGAGAATGTAATGGTTTATACTTCTTTTTCTTTTGCATGAAAAATAAAATGACCTGTCCAGTGCCTAATTAGGTCCATCCGTTAGATACATTTTCCTAATAACATCAACCATGACGATAACCAAGTCCGTATGCAATATTTTCTCCCACGGTCAGTCAAGCAGACGAACGATTGAGACATATAACCAGCCACGGTCAGGATCACCATTTCCACAATTATGGTCGACAATGTCAATTTCAATGACCAACGGCTTAGACTTTTATGGTTCTGCGTTATTCACTCGTTATCTCCCACGGCGTAGAGGAGGCTTCGGGAGTGATCTTCCAAACTATATAAGTACAGCCATCCATCTCGTTAACGTTATGTTATGTAGACCTACACCATCTCCCACCTCCTAAACCCCAGTCATCCCTCAATCTCTAATCATGATTTCCTCCTCACTGCTGTCCAACCAGCCTCCTTGGGTGTCTTCTTCTTCTTCTTCTCGCTCTTCTTGGCTGGCACCACTTCATTTCACGGTGCAAGCACTTCTGCTTCCTTCGCCTCTTCTACCGAGAATAAGGATGAAGCGGAGGCTCTCCTAAATTGGAAATCCACTCTTAACAACCGTAGCCAATCTCTCCTCTCGTCATGGCATGGCAACAACCCTTGTCACTTTACCGGTGTCGGTTGCGACGACCACGGAGCCATCTCCCATGTAAATCTTTCCAGTCTCGGTTTGGGAGGAACTCTAGACAGCCTGGACTTCTCACGCTTAACCAGTGTGGTCAGCTTTGATCTTTCCAACAACTCGATCCATGGCTCCATTCCCTCGAGTATCGGTAACCTTTCCAAGCTCAACTTTCTTAATCTTTGCTTCAATGAACTATCCGGGGACATTCCTGCAAGTATAGGCACACTGGAAAGTCTTCATATTTTGTACCTATGTGCAAATCAGCTTTCTGGGCCCATTCCTCCTTCTCTTGGAAAATTAGGCAATTTAACCTTGTTAGGCCTTTTACTCAATAACTTGTCCGGTCCCATTCCGAGAGAGATTAGCGACTTGAGGAACTTGAAGTATCTTTTGTTGTGGAAAAATGGACTTTCGGGACCCATACCTTCAGAAATCGGGAGGGTCACTTCTCTTATCGGACTTGATTTATCAACAAACAAACTCACTGGCTCAATTCCTCGTTCTATCGAAACTTGACAAGTTTATCTGTTCTTTACCTCTTTGAAAATGGACTTTCGGGACCCATACCTTCGGAAATCGGGAGGCTCAATTCTCTTATCGAACTTCATCTGTCAACAAACAAACTCACCGGCTCAATTCCTCGTTCCATTGGAAACTTGACAAGTTTATCTCTTCTTGACCTCTATCAAAATGGACTTTCGGGACCCATACCTTCAGAAATTGGGAGGCTCAATTCTCTTATCGAATTCGATCTATCAGAAAACAAACTCATCGGCTCAATTCCTCGTTCCATTGGAAACTTAACAAGTTTATCTCTTCTTCACCTCTATCAAAATAGACTTTTGGGACTCATACCTTCAGAAATCGAGAACCTGGCCAATCTAACTCGATTGAGCCTTTCTGACAATAAATTCTTTGGTTCCTTGCCTTCTGAATTCAATAAGTTAACACGGTTGACTACCTTGAATCTATATAATAATGAACTAGAGGGGGAATTGCCAGAAGATGTATGCCTTGGGGGATCACTGCGATATTTCACAGTCAACAATAATCATTTCACGGGACCCATCCCAACAAGCTTAGAGAACTGTAGCACATTAAAAAGATTGAGGCTAGATGGAAACAAACTTACTGGAAACATAGCAGATGTTTTCGGAATATATCCACATCTAAATTATGTGGACTTGAGCAACAATCATTTCACTGGTGAACTTTCATGGAAATGGGGGCATTGTCGTAATTTGACAAGCTTGAGGATATCAAACAATGACCTCTCTGGTGAGATACCCGCGATATTTGGAAGGATGGCTCAATTACAGGTACTAGACCTTTCTTCAAATAATTTAAGTGGAGAGATTCCGAGAGAATTGGGAAACCTGTCTATGTTGTTAGAGCTCTACCTAAGCAGCAATGCCATCATGGGAAATGTCCCGATTGAGATTGGACTTTTATCCCATCTGGAACATCTGAACTTAGCATCAAACAATTTGAGCGGATCGATACGGGTGCAGCTAGGCTCATGTAAACGCTTGTTGAGCTTAAACTTGAGCAGAAACAAATTTCAAAGAAGCATTCCTCCTGAGATAGGCAACACAAAAGTCCTCGAGGTTCTTGATCTGAGTTATAATATTTTGTCAGAAAATATACCGGGAGAGCTTGCAACCCTGAGAAACTTGCAAGTTCTAAATATCTCCCACAATAGCCTGTCTGGCTCCATCCCACAGTCTTTTGGTGATATGTTGGCCTTGACTTCTATTGATGTATCCTACAATGACCTAGAAGGTCCTCTCCCTAATGTTAAGGCTTTCAATAAGGCTCCATTTGAGGCAATACGGCATAATAAAGGGCTTTGTGGAAACATTGCTGGTTTACCGAAATGTAATTCCACCAGCAGCGAAAAGCACAATCGACACGTTGGAGTTAGTATCACCTTTATCCTCATTCTCTCGTTCTTGGGGTTTCTTCTTCTCTCTTGCACCTTGGTCGTTCTAGCAATCGTCAATAATCGTCACAGAAGGATTATCAAGAGAGAGGACAATGAACGGGGAAATGATTTGAATTTCATGAGTATTTTCAGCTATGATGGCAAAGTTTTCTATGATCGAATCATTGAGGCCACAGAAGGATTTGACTCCAAGTACTATGTGGGTGAAGGAGCATATGGAATTGTTTATAAAGCCGAGATATCAGAAGGTCAAACATTCGCTGTCAAGCAAACCTCGTCATCCCAAGAAGATCCTGAGATCGTTGATTTGGTAATTTGAAAGGGAAATTACGCCTTGACTTTTATGGCTTTCTCATGCATTGTGAATTTTTTGGTGTATGAGTCTCATGAAGCTTGACAACTTTTGGTGTATGAGTACATGGAAAGAGTAAGGATAGGAGAATAACTTTGAGCATCATCAAACAGCATCGAATTTGGAGGGATAAGAGGACAAATGTGATCCGAGGAGTTGCAGATGCATTGGCATATGATCATGAATTCATAAAAGGAGAAATCGAGACTTGACCAGCAACAACATTCTATTGGATCGCGATTATGAGGCTCATGTTTCCGATTTTGGCACTGCAAGACTGTTGAGGCCAGAGGCCATCAAAACTGGACGGCTGTTGCTGGTACCATCGGGTATATTGCTCCAGGTACTTCTCATTTTTTTTAATTTCGTTGTCATTCAGTGGCATGTTTCTAAAATTGAACTTTTATTTGTTTAGTGTAGTTCATTAGTTATTTAATCGTCTTATGGAAAATCTTTATAATTATTTAGGGCGTTCAAATTCAATATTAATGAAAAGCTTTTCGATTTTCCTCATAAGTAAAAGTTGACAAATGAGGAAAACATCGTAGTCAATCGATTTTGAGGATATAAATTTTGTGTTACCTAGAAAATGCTCTTATTTTAAGCGTTGAACAAAAATTTTTGAACTTTGCCAAAGTATGAACTCCCATACTCAAATCAGTGGTGTAATTGTAGATTAAGAAGAAATCCATACTTGTAATCATCACGCGTCACGTCATGAGAAGTAATGTTGTCAACTTGAATACAACTTATGATCGTGATTAAAAAAAAAAACGGTGAATTCTCCACTTGCAGAGCTGGCTTATTCTTCGGTTCCTACCGAGAAGTGCGATGTATATAGCTTTGGAGTCATTGCATTAGAGACAATCATGGGAAAGCATCCAAGAGGTCATGTCTCTCGGAATGTTCATCGTTCACCCAAACTGAGTCAATGATGTTGAAGGATGTGCTAGATCAACGTCTCTCGCCTTCTAGACTTGGCCTTCAAGATGCGCAAGACATGATCTTGATTGCCAAGCTAGCATTTGAGTGTTTGCAAGCAGATCCGAGGCTTCGACCCACCATGGGACAAGTCTCTCGTGAGCTTCGCATTCAAGTACCCCTGGATATGCCACTCTTTACGGTCAGCTTAGAGCAACTTCGCAATCTTAATGTTAAAAAATGCAGAGCATTTTAGGAGATGGTAAGATTTGAAGTTCTCATGTGCTAATGTGTTTGGTTTTTCAATTATGATAACGATTGCCATTTGAATATATCTAACTTCTCACCAATTCTAACCGTGTGATTTTATGATTTTCATGCAGAGCTAGCTTCTCTATGAACTTACATGAATAGTGCCATGTTTATAGTTTGGAGTACTGGTACTAGAAAAAATTATGGGAAGACTTCCTCATCTTTTTGCAGAGTGATCAGGAAGTGAACTTGCAAAATGCACTGGATCAACATCTCTTGCCTTCTTTGATACTAGATGTAAAGAACATGTAGTTTCCATTGCTGTGAGAGATAATAGTGCTAGCAATATGTGTGAATTTTGTGTAATCAGATGATTATTATTAAAACCCAAAATGGGTATATATACACAAGAGATGGAGAGATTTTCTCCTAATTGTTCTCCTAATTGATGGAGAGATTTTCTCCGCCAATCTATCTAATCAGTCCCACTAAGAAAGGGAACTGTCTTCCTAAATTAAGAAAATGACAAATATACAAAGTTGTGATGCAATCAATAATATGTGGACTTGATCATCTTCTAAATAATTTGCAATTAGGCTCCGTTTGTTTCAAGGAAAATGACTTCTTGAAAAATGTTTTTCGGATTTTCCGATATTTGGGGGCGGAAAATAGGCTAACTCTAGAAAACATTTTCCTCTTATGAAAAAATCTCTTTGAAAAGTATGGAAAACGTTTTTCTCATTTTGAAAAGAGGAAATCATTTTCCGCCGGCCGCCAACCGTCATTGCCGTGGCCGCCAGTCACCAGCCGCCGATGCTACCGCTACCGCCAGTCGCCACCGCCGCCAAAAAATCAATTGCTTGCCAAACGACGAAAATAGTTTTTCAGTTCATTTTTAAGTATTAACCAAATATCGAAAAATATTGTTATTTCTTAGAAAATGTTTTCCCCCAGGAGGTCATTTTTCGTGAAACAAACGGAGCCAATCTAAATATAAGTAAACCATTTTATTTTCTTCATGATTCTATTTATTGAATTAAAAAAAAAAAAAGAAGATCCATTTGAGTCGCATCATTAATGACTTGACCCAAACCCAACGTGACCCATTCAACGAATCCAGTACTTTCACATGAAGAAAATAGATAAGAGCAAGTGAGGATCTACTAATGAAGGGGCATTAATGGAACTTCACGTTCAAAAATCTAAAAGTTAAAAGAATTAAAAAAATTAAACTAAAACAGAAAAAGAAAAGGGGTTTGCCATGTGGACTGAAAAAATTTAAAAAAAATTGCAGCGTGGACTATTTTAAATTTTAAATAACGTATCACTAAAATATTTTAATTATAAGTATCACATATATTTTTTTGCCAGATTCTCTCGCCGATTAGCATTTAAGTGGTCGTTTTTTTTCTCCGATTTAATATTTAAATGAGCAGGCGAAAACTTTTGACACCAAAGTCAATATCATATGCAAATTTTGACACCTGCGATGTCCTTATGTCTCAAATTTTCAGTTAAATAAACGGCACTAAAATTCATTCAACAACCATGGTAAAAAAAAGATCATGCAGAGCACCGCAATTGTTGAATATAGGTGGATTGAAACCAAGTAATTCGAAATCTTACGACATCACATTATCATTTATGATTTTTAATATTATTCAAATGTTTCCACGTATAATTTTGTACATTATTAGGTAACCAATGTCCCATATCAACCAGTGGGCGAGAATTTTTTTTTTTTTTTTGGGGGGGTGTGGAATCGATGGGCGAGATAGGGCACCAGGAATTACTTTCACCTCCTACAGTTTTCTTCCTTCACTTTTTTTTTTTAAAAAATTATCTAATCAAACATAAACTCGTTAGGCTATACCAATTCACAACTAAAATTTTCAAAAAAAAAATTCAATTTAGTCCCAAAATCATGCGCAAAATTTCAGTTTAGTCATTCTCTAATCGATTTTTACCGGTAATTCTTGCTATGATGATGTGCCTTGTAAGATAATTAGTGTCCTTACAGTAGTTCAGGGCGGGCTGATTGGACAATTTTCCCTACAATGCAATGTACCTTTTCATGTAGTCGTCTCTCCCACATGTATATATTTATGTTATTCGGCAATTTGCTCACGCAGCAAGGACACAATCGAGCACATCAAAATAAAACGGGAGGATGGCTTAATCTCAATGCAAACTGAGTATATCTAAATATAAATGAATCATATTATTGTACGAAATCTTAGAA
>JAGVVM010013352.1:0-15812 GCA_019149425.1 Psidium friedrichsthalianum
CCTGACTTGGTCATGCCGATGTGCTGAAACTGATGTGGCTTTCCACGTAGGCTCATTTGGATTATCTATTAGATTTATATACTTAAAATAAAAAACCATAGATACATACTATGGGGGTATCTATTGGTCATATTTTGTGGGCTTTTTGGAGGAATAAAAATGACATTCGATTCTATTATTTTGTGAAAATTTAATATCAATTTCCTAATCGGATGGTCATTTTTATATCCGAGAGGTTAATATCTGGCTGTGATTTCAATACTTTATGAGAGACGGTCAGATTTCTCAAGTTTATCCTAGTTTATTATTTTTAGTCCAAGCCGAATCCAACGCACGTGGCTAGCTCATGTGTCCCTTTTGGGGTGGGAGAGATTTTTGGATTCCCGATTACTTAAAAAATTCTTAGAAAATGACAAAAAATTCAGAAAAAATAAAAAAATCCCAACGTAATCGTTTTAGGTCCGATTAAACTCCACATGGGTTTATGGGTTGGGTCTTTAGGTTTGTGAGCTGGGTCACTAGCCCGATTAAAATTAATTGACAAAAAAATCCAAAAAAAGAAATCCAAAAAGGGGAACATTTTAGTAGAAATCATAACAAATTTCAAAAATTTTAGAAAAATTCGCAAATTCTCAAAAATTGTGAAAAATAGAAACTGAGCAACGTTCACTAGTTTACCATTTTCATATTTGACTTCCTGACTTTGACAATGATCATGTTTGCCCATCTGGCCAATTTAACCCAATTTTCCCAATCAGCCCTGAACCTGTTTGTGCTTTCTCTACAAGCCCCTTAGGCTGGCTATGATTTATCATGTGGCATTTGACTTGATTATGCGATTTATTCGTACATATTGATGAGTGTGATTAGATAGGAAAAATAATGCCCTTCTGCTGAACCCTTTTGATTTTAGGGCTATCTTTCCAAAGAGTGTGTACATTTTCTATAAATTCGAACAATCATTCAACTAGGTACAAAAGGGCCTTCGATCCGACGAGTTGACGTAACTAAGTCCCTGAACCCTTTCCCTGATTTTCGCAGATCGAATAATATCTCAAATGTGCTCGATAGGATTTTTTTTTTGTATGGTAAGAAATAATATTGACTAATCACAGGCCGCAATACAAAAGGCCAGACACAAACCTCATACCCAAGGTTATACAAAAGATGTCTCCTAAGGTGCCAGTAGTGTAGGGCCGAGACAAAATATACAGAATATAAAAACAACAGCAAATGGCAGACCACATCCGCCACAAAGGTTAACGGCCCAAAACAGGACAGGCCAAAACGAAACCTCAACAACTGAAAATGAGGACCCCGCAGCTCAAAGGAACATCAGCAACATCCACAGCAGCAGCAGGCCGAGAGTTGCAGCATCACCAGTAGCGCAAGAGTAGTGGCCACAGCAACCGGCAAGACACCACACAACAAGTAGCCACAAAACACCGCACCGAGAAGATTTCCTTGGGACAGCCACAAGGCAGCATCATGGAGAGGAGATCGCAGTGAAATCAAGGATATCACCAGCCAACATCTCCTATCAGCACCAAACTCAGCAAGGACTTAGCAACCCCCGGCCGAGGACCAAGAATGGAAAAACCAAGCTAGAGAAGACAGCAGTCCATGGCGAACCCAGCATAAGACGAACCAGTAAGGACACAAGGCATCATAGTCCACACAAGGAAAGGAAGTATAGAGTGTCACACAGAAAAAACTAGTAAATAGTCGTAGGTCCGTGAGGTCCCAAGTAAGACCAGCAGCATTGACCACGAGAAATAGACCAGCTCCCCAGAAGATTACTCAAAGATAGTTGCAGGGAGATCCCAGCTAAGCTGCATTTTCCGGTTGCGACGCAAATCAGCAACTGGTTTGAGGACATCGCTTTGTCCCTCACCGCTTTGATCAAATGCTTCTCGAGTGTGGGCAAGTAGAGAGTGTGGTTCCGGATAGAATATTGTTCCTCTCCGTCCAAATGAGGCGACACAAGCCGCGAAGGAGAACCGAGCGATTTTCTGATGGAAGTGCTGGCCCCCAATAGTCATGGAAGCCCACCGAAGGTTATCATGCCATCCTTTGTTCTTCCACACAATGTTACATTTGGAAGCCCAAACCGAGCCAAGGAAGAGGTAATAGAGCAGCCGAAGAAAAGGTGATCAGTAGAGTTCGGCCTGAGATTACAAAAGGGGCAAAGTCCTTGATCAATTCTGCCATAACTGAGGAGAAGGACCTGAGTGGGCAGATGGTTCAAGGAGATAATCCAGAGGAGGAATGCATGACGAGGAACAATGCTTCGATCCCAACGAATGAGTGCCAATCCTGGGAGGGGCCTTTAATACGGATAGAGTCCCACGCTGAAGAGATGGAAAAAGCTCTTGAGTGATGGCCCAGCCACCGTAGCTGATCAGGTCTCTCTGGAACCAAGTGAGGAACAACTCAAACAGGAACATAATGCCGAATAAAACCGAGAAGGAGGGGGTACCGAGGAGAGGAAGTCTTTTAGAGCTTCCCTCGGGATTCCAGAGCAATAAATTTTCCTATCAGAGAAGAGCTTATACAACAGGCATTGCGGATGTCAATTGTCGAACCAAAAGGAAATAGAGTCACCTTTGCTAATACGCCACCGAAAGACCTGTCAAATATTGGACGAAGGTCGAGGATTTTTTCCACGACCAAGAACAAAAGGTAGGTTTGCTAACAACCCAAAATTTTTCCGCTTCAAGAACGTCGAATGGATCCACTTACACCAAAGGGATTCCTTATCGGTAAAGAGGAGCCAAATGTGTTTAACCATCGCAGCCCTATTGCAGTCCACCAACTTTCGAATGCCCAATCCGCCTTCCGACTGGGCTGGTAAACATCATTCCAAGAGACTTTCGCCCCACCCACGCCAAGTTCGAGACCTTTTCCAAAGAAATTGTCTAAGGATATGCTCGATGGCAGAGAGCACCGATTTAGGGAGGGTGAAAACATTTGCCCAAAAGACATGTATAGCATGTAACACTAACTTAATGAGCTAAAGCCTACCAGCAAACGATAGGAATCAGTGACACCACGATTGGGCTCGAGCGGTTATAGCATTTACTAGCAAGGCACAGTCTTCTTTGGAGAGTCTAGATGTTATAATAGGGACACCCAAGTAGCAAAAAGGGAGCTTACCTTCCACAAACCCAAAGGAGTGCAAAATTCCAGCCTTTAAATCTTCGGATCCTCCAGAGAAGAAGATCTCGCTTTTCGTGGGATTAGGCCTCAGCCCAGACCAAGCTGCAAATCTGTCTATTCCTATTTTCAACAATGAGGTTGAATGCAAATCGGCTTGCGAAAATAACAATACATCATCCGCAAAGAATAAATGGGACAGCCGAATACTCTTGCATCTCCAGAAGAATTTAAAGGCTGGCTGGTGTGTGAGAGTATTAAGAATACCAGAGAAATCTCTATCACAAGAGTGAACAGGTAGGGAGATATAGGGTCCCCTTGCCGGATGCCTCTACCGCTAGGAAAGAAGCCGTGGAGCTCCCTATTAATTGCTACCGAGAACATTGGGGATTGCACATAGGTTAGGATCAGCTGGGTGAGCTTAGATGGAAATCCGAAGGCTAGTAAAACACTTTCCAAGAAGTTCCAATCCACCGTATCATAGGCCTTGTGGAAGTCCACTTTCAAAGCACATTTTGGAAAGTAGGGATCGTGATGAAATCCACTAAATAGTTCATGAGCTAGCAAAATATTATCGCTTATACGCCTACCCCTGACAAACGCATTCTGAGGAGAGCTGATCAAGGAAGGCAACACCTTAGCAATTCTATTAGCAATAATTTTCGTGATGCATTTGTTACATCATGTTGCAACAAGCAATCGGCCTGAAATCATTTAGATCGCTCGATGGGTTTCCAATCATACACTCCAAAAAATGATTGGTGGCAACTCCGATGGTATGTACACTGATTACATGTCACCCGACTACACTAAGGTCAATCTCGATTTTAAATTCTCCCTGACGCGATTTAGTATGGGCCTGGGAGGGCTCGCGCTAAGTCTGATTATAGAGAGTCTTAGTAAACCATTAGCTCCTCTTGTTCTCCCACGAGGAGAGTCGCGATAGATACTCTATACATTCACCCATATCTCTTGGTATATCTTGTTCACACTGCATTTCGTATTCATGGCCAAGTCTATCGACATCTTCGTATACTACAGTTTACTCTATTTCGTCTCTGGTTATTCTCCCTTTATATCAGTTGCTGCTCAATGACCCAACTCTACCACAACAGCTTTGAAGTGACCTTTCACCCTGCCTAAACCCCAAGCACTCTTACTCGAATCCCCTTCCTTCTGAGCCATTAGCTATATGTGTACATGTATCTCTACTAACGACATGGTGTAATGAGACGACAAAGGGCAAGAGGGAAAAGTTTACTCACCTTAGCAATGGCGAGATGTTGATCTTGAATTTTCGGTGAGGAATGCTATTGGAGATGGCAAAGGAAAGCAAACCAAAAGCCCTATAGTTGACTGAAATTTCTCTACAAGTTATGTGCCCCTTTTTCTTTTGTTCCCCTCCCTCAAAGCACTGGAACCAGACAATATATTTCCCCCTTTTCTTTTGTGCACTCAGCGATACAACGAAGCCAAGGGAGAAAACTGTCTCCACTTCCCCATAAGTTTTCATCATTAGTCTCTCAGGTGAGGTGTAAGCCCTATTGCCAAATGTCCGTTAAATTTTCTCCCTTTCTTAGTTGTATGCATGCATGGCAGTCCACCCATTCCCCAAATTCCGCCGCCTCAATTTCCCTTGGATGTTGATTATTTCTCTCATCTTATTATCATGCATTTACCTCACACATATAACTAAAATCAATGCATTATAACCCAATGTGGCGCCTAGTCAATGCGTCTCTACGAAAAAGTATTTCTCTCATATAGCAAGGAGCTATGTCACGATTAATAGAATCCTAGGTCATAGTTCTTGGCCTCATTTTGTGAATCTTGAATTCGGTGTAGGTGGAACTAGAACAGAACCCCCAATAAAATTACTATTTTACTTGTGAAGACTAATTACAAATTTGTCCCTAGGCATAAATTTACCATTTTGTCCTTTTATGCTGTATTTACCATTAGGCCTTTGGGTGCATATATTTACATATTTGTGGCATTTGTTTATTGATTAAATAATGATACAATTATTGTGTTTTACAATTTTTCAAAATTCAATTATGAATGATTTGTTAGTCACCAAAGTAGCAAAATCTTAAGGTATCTTGAATTTTGTAATGTTTTATTCAATATCTATAATTAATAATGCTATGATTGAAATTCATATGTTAGATAGCTTTATTAATGTCATGGATATATTGAAGTTCATTTATTATAAGAACTTCGGGATTAACCCAAATGTTAATTAATTTCTTATAATTCATGAACAAAATGGTTGATAATTCATATATCTCATCAGATTTGTTTGTATATCCAAAGATAGCAAATAAATTTTAACGAGATATATTAGTTATTACCACACAAAAGTTATTAGCATAATTATGTTTAGTATGTTTGTGTATCATAGGATCTCCCAAAGGAGATCTATAACATACATGTGTTGTTAAATTGAATTTGATTATGTGATGTTCTGAAAGCATTAATGTATGAGTATTTTCTCACATATTTAAAGTATCTATACATATTTCTCTTCATTCACATGCTTCAGTTTTTCCTTATTCAATAGAAAGAATTTCTCTGACTGGTGTGGACAAGTCTAATTTCACTTTGATGTCATAGATCTTGATTTAGCACTTCAAGTTGTGAGCCCAACTGCTATTACTTATGAAAGTAGAGATGATGAAATGTCTTGCCATAAAGCTTAGGAAAGATCGAACAGACTAAGCTGAATGTTCATGTGAATGATAGTAGAGACAATTTAAAGATCACTCTTCCTAGAACTGATAGTGCAAAGGAATTTATGAAATTTGTGGAAGAGCGCTCTCAAATAGTTGATATGTTACTCGCTCATACATTGATGAGTACTTTGACTACCGTGAAATATAATGGTTCACGTACCATGCATGGGCATGTACTTGAGATGACCAACTTAGCAGCAAAGTTAAGGACTTTGGAAATAAATGGGGATGAGTACTTTTAGTACGGTTCATCCTTATTCCTTACCTCATAAGCAATATGGGCAATTTCAAATGAATTACAATAATATAAAGGATAAGTGGAATGTAAATGAATTGGTTGTTATGCTTGTTCAAGAGAAAAAAAAGATAAGGAATCAAAGAGCTCATTTTAGTCATTTTCTAAGTCATTAAGAAACCGAAAAGAATTCTTATTGGAAAGGTGGAAAGCATAAGAAGAAAGGATTACACAACCTGAATGGTTCTTCTAAGGCTTCAATCCACAATGAGGAACACAATCATATTAAATGTCACTTTTGTAACAAAATTGGACACTTGAAAAAAGATTATTTAAAGCGTAAACCTTGGTTAAAAAAGAAAGGTAAGTCATGTGCTTTAGTATGTTTTAAATCAAACTTTACTAAAGTTCCACATAATACTTGGTGGATTGATTCTAATGCTACCACTCATATTTCTAATACGATGCAAGTATTCCTTACGCTCCAAACCTTAAATCCAAATGAGAACCATGTGTACTCAGGGAAAGAAAACAAAGCTCCATTGAAGGCATTGACACTTAACATTTGTCTTAGATATTGGGCATTATTTGGATTTTTTTCAAACCCTTTATGTACCTCCATCTTCCCGCAATTTAGTTTCTTTGCCAAAACTTGATGTAGCGGATTTTTCTTTTAAGTTTGACTGTGGATCTTTCAATTTGTCTAAGAAGGAGAATCTTATTCGACTTGGAATCTTATGTGATGGTCTCTACAAGTTTGATAATGTGTTCACTAAGACCACAATGATCTTGCATCAAAATGTTGGCACTAAATGTAGTTTAGTTGATGAGAATTATGGTTCCTTGTGGCATGAACATTAATGCAAAGATTAGTGAAGAATGAAATTCTTCCAAATTTGGATTTTATTGATCTTGGAGTGTGTATTAACTATATTAAGGGTAAAAAAATAAAACAAACAAACAAAAAAGTGCCACAAGAAGCACAGAGCTTCTTGAGATTATACACATGTGGCCCTTTCTGATGTTCCATCTTTCGGTGGGGAGTATTATTTTATTACCTTTATTGATGATTTTCACATTGTGGTTACATTTATCTATTGCATGACAAATCTCAATCAGTGAATGTACTTGATATGTATATTAAAGAGGTTGAAAGGCAATTAGATAGAAAGGTGAAAATGGTAAAGTTAGATAGAGGTGATGAATATTATGGAAAGTATAATGAATCATGACAATGTCTAGGTCCATTTGCTAAATTTCTTGAAATACATGGTATTTGGGCTCAATACACAATGCTAGGCACACCACAACAAAATAGAGTAATAGAAATGCATAATCATACTATAATGGAAATGGTTAGGAGTATGATGAGTTATTCATCTTGACCTTTATCTTTTGTGGAAGTATGCATTGAAGACTTATATGTGCTTATTAAACAGGGTTCCTAGTAAGGTAATTCCAAAGATTCCCTTTGAACTGGAGATGGGTAGGAAACCTAGTTTACGACACCTACATGTTTTGGTTGTCTAGCAGAAGTATGAATTTACAATCCCATAAAGAAATTGAATTTTAAGAACAATAAGTGGTTATTTCATTTGTTATGCAAAAAAATCCAAAGGGTATAGATTTTATTGTCCTAATTATAGTGCGAGAATTGTCGAATCTAGAAATGATGGGTTCATTGAGAATGCGAACGTCAATGGGAGTGAAAGAATGCCTGATACTTGCATTCAAGAAGTTAGGGTGGAGGTTCCTTCATCCAAAGCTTCTAAAGTTATTGTTCCTGATATTATTATTTAACCAAACAATAATAAAAATAACAAATAAATGATCAACACTCCATAATGAACATGTCGACAATGAACTTACAGTAGTTTGAGCCACCAGAAAAAGCATTAAGAAGATTTCAAAGGGACAGGAAATCAACTATTTCACCAGTTTCCAAGAAACTCACTTAGAATCATTATAGCTTTGGTGGCTCATTATGATTTAGAGTTACACCAAATGGATGTGAAAACTATCTTTCTTAAGGGAATTTAGAGGAATAGGTTTATATGGACCCACCTGAAGGCTTTTCAGTTAAAAAAATGGAACACGTTGTGTGTAAATTTTAAAAAAATCAATAATGAACTTAAACAAGCTTCCCGACAATGGTATCTCAAGTTCAATGATACCATAACCTCTTTTGATTTTAAGAAAAATATCATTGATTGGTGTATATACATGAAGGTCAGTGGAGAGCAAGTTTATTTTTCTAGTTCTGTATGTTGATGATTTGTTCCTTTCTACTAATGATCTTAGTTTGTTACATGAAATCAAGAAATTTCATTCTAAGAATTTTGAAATGAAGGATATGGGTGAGGCAACATATGTGATAAGAATAGAAATATTTCATGATAGTCACCAATGATTGTTAGAATTATCTTAGAAAGCCTATATTAATGAAATTCTAGAGAGATTCAATATGGATAATGTTCAGCAGAAATAGTTCCAAATCCAGAAAGTGGACAAATTTAGCCTTATGCAATGTCCAAAAAGTGAATTGGAACAAGTGCAAATGAAAGGTTTTTCTTAAGTGTATTTTGTTGGGATCTTAATGTGTGTACAAACTTGCAAGAAACCAAGCATCATATAATCATTTATGAAAGATCTAATTATCTTGAGATGATTGGATCTTCAGATTCAGAATTAACAGGACTTGCAGTTAGTAATTGTTGCATCCATTATGAAGACTGAGTTTGATGCATGCTTTAAGGCCACTATTCATGAATTATGGCTGCAAAACTTTATTTCAAGACTGTGTATGGAAATTTTCGATATTATAGTCAGGGTCTCTTAAAAATTGCATTGTGTGATCAAAATCCTACAGTAGTTTTCTTACAATTAAAAATGACAAGTAATTGTAACAGGGTGCTAAACTTATGTGACAAGCGTTAAATACCTTTTTTCGTCAAAGAATAAGGTTCAAAAATAGAGTTATCATTTGAGCCTATGAGCACCTAACCTTATGATTGTAGATAACATTAACAAAAACAATAACTAGCTGTCCAAAATATTTAATGAACGTGTTGGAAAGCAGGATGTGGCATTTTAATGATATTGTATTATGGCTGCAATTAAGGTTGTGGTATTTGAGTCCCCAAGGATACACACCTTAATTGAGCCCCATATACAATATCATTAAAAATGCCATCCTTTCAACACGTTCATTAAATATTTTTGGACATTAGTTATTTTTTGTTAATGGATCTACAATCATAAGGTTGGTGCTCATAGGCTCAATTGATAATCTCTATTTTTGAACTTCTTCTTTGACTAAAAAGTATTTAATTTTCATAAGTTTAGCACCCCTTACGATACTTGTGCATTTTTAATGAAGAAAAACTACTGTAGAATTATCACAATAATTTTTAGCGACCTGACTATAATATCGACAATCATAAGTCTGAAAATAAAGTTTTGCAGCCATAATTCATGAATAGTGGCCTTAAAGCATGCATCAAACTCAGTCTTCATAATGGATGCAACAATTACTAACTGCAAGTCCTGTTTAATTCTGAATCTGAAGATCCAATCATCTCAAGATAATTAGATCTTTCATAAATGATTATATGATCTTGGTTTCTTGCAAGTTTGTACCCACATTAAGATCCCAACAAATACACTTAAGAAAAACCTTTCATTTGCACTTGTTCCAATTCACTTTTTGGACATTGCATAAGGCTAAATTTGTCCACTTTCTGGATTTGGAACTATTTCTGCTGAACATTTATCCATATTGAATCTCTCTAGAATTTCATTAATATAGGCTTTCTAAGATAATTCTAACAATCATTGTGATCTATCATGAAATATTTCTATTCTTATCACATATGTTGCCTCACCATATCCTTCATTTCAAAATTCTTAGAATGAAATTTCTTGATTTCATGTAACAAACTAAGATCATTAGTAGAAAGGAACAAATCATCAACATACAGAACTAGAAAAATAAACTTGCTCCCACTGACCTTCATGTATATACACCAATCAATGATATTTTTCTTAAATCAAAAGAGGTTATGGTATCATTGAACTTGAGATACCATTGTCGGGAAGCTTGTGTTAAGTTCATTATTGATTTTTTTTAAAATTTACCACACAACGTGTTCCATTTTTTTAACTGAAAAGCCTTCAGGTGGGTCCATATAAACCTATTCCTCTAAATTCCCTTAAGAAAGATGTTTTCACATCCATTTGGTGTAACTCTAAATCATAATGAGCCACCAAAGCTATAATGATTCTAAGTGAGTCTTTCTTGGAAACTGGTGAAATAGTTGATTTCCTGTCCCTTTGAAATCTTCTTAATGCTTTTTCTGGTGGCTCAACTACTGTAAGTTCATTGTCGACATGTTCATTATGGAGTGTTGATCATTTATTTGTTATTTTTTATTATTGTTTGGTTAAATAATAATATCAGGAACAATAACTTTAGAAGCTTTGGATGAAGGAACCTCCACCCTAACTTCTTGAATGCAAGTATCAGGCATTCTTTCACTCCCATTGACGTCGCATTCTCAATGAACCCATCATTTCTAGATTCGACAATTCTCGCACTATAATTAGGACAATAAAATCTATACCCCTTGGATTTTTTTGCATAACAAATGAAATAACCACTTATTGTTCTAAAATTCATTTTCTTTATGTGGATTGTAAATTCATACTTCTGCTAGACAACCAAAACATGTAGGTGTCGTAAACTAGGTTTCCTACCCATCTCCAGTTCAAAGGGAATCTTTGGAATTACCTTACTAGGAACCCTGTTTAATAAGCACATATAAGTCTTCAATGCATACTTCCACAAAAGATAAAGGTCAAGATGAATAACTCATCATACTCCTAACCATTTCCATTATAGTATGATTATGCATTTCTGTTACTCTATTTTGTTGTGGTGTGCCTAGCATTGTGTATTGAGCCCAAATACCATGTATTTCAAGAAATTTAGCAAATGGACCTAGACATTGTCATGATTCATTATACTTTCCATAATATTCATCACCTCTATCTAACTTTACCATTTTCACCTTTCTATCTAATTGCCTTTCAACCTCTTTAATATACATATCAAGTACATTCACTGATTGAGATTTGTCATGCAATAGATAAATGTAACCACAATGTGAAAATCATCAATAAAGGTAATAAAATAATACTCCCCACCGAAAGATGGAACATCAAAAAGGGCCACATGTGTATAATCTCAAGAAGCTCTGTGCTTCTTGTGGCACTTTTTTGTTTGTTTGTTTTATTTTTTTACCCTTAATATAGTTAATACACACTCCAAGATCAATAAAATCCAAATTTGGAAGAATTTCATTCTTCACTAATCTTTGCATTAATGTTCATGCCACAAGGACCATAATTCTCATAAACTAAACTACATTTAGTGCCAACATTTTGATGCAAGATCATTGTGGTCTTAATGAACACATTATCAAACTTGTAGAGACCATCACATAAGATTCCAAGTCGAATAAGATTCTCCTTCTTAGACAAATTGAAAGATCCACAGTCAAACTTAAAAGAAAAATCCGCTACATCAAGTTTTTGCAAAGAAACTAAATTGCGGGAAGATGGAGGTACATAAAGGGTTTTGAAAAAAATCCAAATAATGCCCAATATCTAAGACCAAATGTTAAGTGTCAATGCCTTCAATGGAGCTTTGTTTCTATTCCCTGAGTACACATGGTTCTCATTTGGATTTAAGGTTTGGAGCGTAAGGAATACTTGCATCGTATTAGAAATATGAGTGGTAGCATTAGAATCAATCCACCAAGTATTATGTGGAACTTTAGTAAAGTTTGATTTAAAACATACTAAAGCACATGACTTACCTTTCTTTTTTAACCAAGGTTTACGCTTTAAATAATCTTTTTTCAAGTGTCCAATTTTGTTACAAAAGTGACATTAATATGATTGTGTTCCTCATTGTGGATTGAAGCCTTAGAAGAACCATTCAGGTTGTGTAATCCTTTCTTCTTATGCTTTCCACCTTTCCAATAAGAATTCTTTTCGGTTTCTTAATGACTTAGAAAATGACTAAAATGAGCTCTTTGATTCCTTATCTTTTTTTTCTCTTGAACAAGCATAACAACCAATTCATTTACATTCCACTTATCCTTTATATTATTGTAATTCATTTGAAATTGCCCATATTGCTTATGAGGTAAGGAATTAAGGATGAACCGTACTAAAAGTACTAATCCCCATTTATTCCAAAGTCCTTAACTTTGCTGCTAAGTTGGTCATCTCAAGTACATGCCCATGCATGGTACGTGAACCATTATATTTCACGGTAGTCAAAGTACTCATCAATGTATGAGCGAGTAACATATCAACTATTTGAGAGCGCTCTTCCACAAATTTCATAAATTCCTTTGCACTATCAGTTCTAGGAAGAGTGATCTTTAAATTGTCTCTACTATCATTCACATGAACATTCAGCTTAGTCTGTTCGATCTTTCCTAAGCTTTATGGCAAGACATTTCATCATCTCTACTTTCATAAGTAATAGCAGTTGGGCTCACAACTTGAGTGCTAAATCAAGATCTATGACATCAAAGTGAAATTAGACTTGTCCACACCAGTCAGAGAAATTCTTTCTATTGAATAAGGAAAAACTGAAGCATGTGAATGAAGAGAAATATGTATAGATACTTTAAATATGTGAGAAAATACTCATACATTAATGCTTTCAGAACATCACATAATCAAATTCAATTTAACAACACATGTATGTTATAGATCTCCTTTGGGAGATCCTATGATACACAAACATACTAAACATAATTATGCTAATAACTTTTGTGTGGTAATAACTAATATATCTCGTTAAAATTATTTGCTATCTTTGGATATACAAACAAATCTGATGAGATATATGAATTATCAACCATTTTGTTCATGAATTATAAGAAATTAATTAACATTTGGGTTAATCCCGAAGTTCTTATAATAAATGAACTTCAATATATCCATGACATACCTTACCAAAAAAAAATATATCCATGACATATAAAGCTATCTAACATATGAATTTCAATCATAGCATTATTAATTATAGATAATTGAATAAAACATTACAAAATTCAAGATACCTTAAGATTTTGCTACTTTGGTGACTAACAAATCATTCATAATTGAATTTTGAAAAATTGTAAAACACAATAATTGTATCATTATTTAATCAATAAACAAATGCCACAAATATGTAAATATATGCACCCAAAGGCCTAATGGTAAATACAGCATAAAAGGACAAAATGGTAAATTTATGCCTAGGGACAAATTTGTAATTAGTCTTCACAAGTAAAATAGTAATTTTATTGGGGGTTCTGTTCTAGTTCCACCTACACCGAATTCAAGATTCACAAAATTGAGGCCAAGAACTATGACCTAGGATTCTATTAATCGTGACATAGCTCCTTGCTATATGAGAGAAATACTTTTTCGTAGAGACGCATTGACTAGGCGCCACATTGGGTTATAATGCATTGATTTTAGTTATATGTGTGAGGTAAATGCATGATAATAAGATGAGAGAAATAATCAACATCCAGGGAAATTGAGGCGGCGGAATTTGGGAATGGGTGGACTGCCATGCATGCATACAACTAAGAAAGGGAGAAAATTTAACGGACATTTGGCAATAGGGCTTACACCTCACCTGAGAGACTAATGATGAAACTTATGGGGAAGTGGAGACAGTTTTCTCCCTTGCTTCGTTGTATCCGCTGAGTGCACAAAAGAAAAGGGGGAAATATATTGTCTGGTTCCAGTGCTTTGAGGGAGGGGAACAAAGAAAAAGGGGGCACATAACTTGTAGAGAAATTTCAGTCAACCATAGGGCTCCTGGTTTGCTTTTTCCTTTGCCATCTCCAATAGCATTCCTCACCGAAAATTCAGATCAACATCTCGCCATTGCTAAGGTGAGTAAACTTTTCCCTCTTGCCCTTTGTCGTCTCATTACCCATGTCGTTAGTAGAGATACATGTACACATATAGCTAAATGGCTCAGAAGGAGGGGATTTGAGTAAGAGTTTGCTTGGGGTTTAGGCAGGGTGAAAGGTCACTTCAAAGCTGTTTGTGGTAGAGTTGGGTCATTGAGCAGCAACTGATATAAAGGGAGAATAACCAGACAAATAGAGTAAACTGTAGTATACTAAGATGTCGATAGACTTGGCCATGAATACGAAATGCAGTTTGAACAAGATATACCAAGAGATATGGGTGATGTATAAGTATCTGTCGCGACTCTCCTCGTGGGAGAACAAGAGGAGCTAATGGTTTACTAAGACTCTCTATGATCAGACTTAGCGCGAGCCCTCCCAGGCCCATACTAAATCGCGTCAGGGAGAATTTAAAATCGAGATTGATCTTAGTGTAGTCGGGTGACATGTGATCAGTGTACATACCATCGGAGTTGCCACCAATCATTTTTAGAGTGTATGATTGGAAACCCTATCGAGCGATCTAAATGCATTTCAGGCCGATTGCTTGTTGCAACATGATGTAAAAATGCATCACGAAAATATTGGCTAATAGAATTGCTAAAAAAAGGTGTTGCCTTCCTTGATCAGCCCTCCTCAGAATGCGTTTGTCAGGGGCAGGCGTATAAGCGATAATATTTTGCTAGCTCATGAACTCTTTAGTGGATTTCATCACGATCCCTACTTTGCCAAAATGTGCTTTGAAAGTGGACTTCCACAAGGCCTATGATACGGTGGATTGGAACTTCTTGGAAAGTGTTTTTACTAGCCTTCGGATTTCCATCTAAGCTCACCCAGCTGATCCTAACCTATGTGCAATCCCCAATGTTCTCGATAGCAATTAAGGGGAGCTCCACGGCTTCTTTCCTAGCGGTAGAGGCATCCGGTAAGGGACCCTATATCTCCCTACCTGTTCACTCTTGTGATAGAGATTTTCTCTGGTATTCTTAATACTCTCACACACCAGCCAGCCTTTAAATTCTTCTGGAGATGCAAGAGTATTCGGCTGTCCCATTTTTTCTTTGCGGATGATGTATTGTTATTTCGCAAGCCGATTTGCATTCAACCTCATTGCTGAAAACAGGAATAGACAGATTTGCAGCTTGGTCTGGGTGAGGCCTAATCCCACGAAAAGCGAGATCTTCTTCTCTGGAGGATCCGAAGATTTAAAGGCTGGAATTTTTGCACTCCTTTGGGTTTGTGGAAGGTAAGCTCCCTTTTTGCTACTTGGGTGTCCCTATTATAACATCTAGACTCTCCAAAGAAGACTGTGCCTTGCTAGTAAATGCTATAACCGCTCGAGCCCAATCGTGGTGTCACTGATTCCTATCGTTTGCTGGTAGGCTTTAGCTCATTAAGTTATTGTTACATGCTATACATGTCTTTTGGGCAAATGTTTTCACCCTCCCTAAATCGGTGCTGCTCTGCCATCGAGCATATCCGTAGATAATTTCTTTGGAAAGGTCTCGAACTTGGCGTGGGTGGGAGCAAAGTTCTCTTGGAATGATTGTTACTAGCCCAGGCAGTCGGAAGGCGGATTGGGGCATTCGAAAGTTGGTGGACTGCAATAGGGCTGCGATGGTAAAACACATTTGGCTCTCCTTTACCGATAAGGAATCCCTTTGGTGTAATGGAATCCTTCGACGTTCTTGG
>JAGVVM010013354.1:0-17268 GCA_019149425.1 Psidium friedrichsthalianum
TCTAGAAGTTGACCAAGTGGCTTAGATGAAGGTGGTTCACTGGGTCTAGGCCTAAAAATCAGATTATGCATAAAGCCCTTGCTCTTATGATCAAGTTACACATCCATTATTGGTGGACTCGAGGGAGACAGCGCGCCGATTTCTCAGGTAAGACGTATATCTTCAGTCCCTTTCCTTTTAAAGCATTGGTAGATTTACATGGACATTCACTTTCCTCAGGGTATGAATTTTGGCTGTTGCATTTACCTTTGGGATCAGAAACAAAAAAACTGGGCCTCTAAGCGCATTGGTCGTAAGGTCGGTATATGTGATAAACCGGTCCGTAAGACAGTTCTCACAAAGATGACGTGGGGTGACGACGCGAAATGGGATGCTGAGTTCCTCCAGCCTTCGTGATAACTCATGGTAGCATCCTTAAACGGGGTGACCACTGAGCTCAGGCGTGGAGCATTACCACTGAGCGTAGCGGCTGAATCTCCAAGGTGGTCATGGCGACCTAGAGCGCAATTGGTTAGTAGAACATAGTAGACTGGAGTGTGCCAACGTGGAAAGATCAAGGGACCATTATAGCCACATCAATTGCCGATGCTCCCTAGGGGATGCGCCGTAGTCGGGCTCTAACAGCTAGTTACGCATAGCGGAAGTCAGATTGCGTACCGATGATTTCGCATCCATACAGCTCCTAGTCAACGAAAGTTTGACAGATGAGACGGCTCAGGATGGCTTCCCCTCTATCTGTGCCGGACGGCCTGGCGTCGGATGGACTGAAAGGGGCCAACCCTTTCCTCTCTTCTCTCTCTCTCTCTTCTCTCTCTAGCTCCTCTCATCGTCTCAAGTCTCTCTCTCTCTCTCTCTCATAGTCTTTATGGAAGGTAAGGATTCAAAATGGCAAAAGTGAGGCTAGAGGGGGAGTCCTAGCCTATTTATAAAGTTCCGGCTGGGCCCTCCCATCACGAGTTGGACCGGAACTTGGCCCCACTAGCCAGGCTCCTATTTGGCCCATCAAGAATCTTTAAATCCATTCTTTATTAAACAATTCGTAAACGGTAAATTAATCTCGTAAAACGGTGAATTACAATTTCAATTAAGGCGAGTCCATCTTAGAAAAATTCTAACATTCTCCCACTTGGGCGAGCATTAATTGAAATTGTACTGTAGTGCGCGCCTTTATATTAGTTTAGGGATTATTCTTAACGGCCAATCTGATCCCATAAAGTCTTAAACACTGGATCATAGCAGTAACTGTGTCAGCAGACACAGAGCCATCCATGGTCACAAATGTTCCTAACTTTACTGATATGGATTCAATTTGGTAATGTGACAATTGGATAACATCTCAAAAGAGTACATCTTATGTATTATCCATTTATCAAACACCTTTCTCTCTTTTTATATGTCACAGAACTTGATGTGCCACTAGAGAATATCCATATGGTTCTAATGACCTGTATATATCTTATCTTTATAATTAACTTTTTTTTATGTATAACAAGACATATAAACACAGCTAATAACGAAATGCTCATAGCCATTACTCGAGTTTTACACACGCCTCAAGATTTACAATAATTATATTTAACATCAATAATGCTACAAACACTTTAATACATATCATCATGCTAAAAAATGTAACAAAACAGATGAAAACTACATTAGAGCAAACCAAAAGGATACTCCTACTAAACCAAAACATCCATGATGCCTCTAAGCCCATCTGAGTAACCTGTCGTTCAAAAACACAAGGGGAAGACTTTTGTTAGTGGGTCCAATCAATCATCTGTATAAATATGCTCTACAGCAACGTCACCTTTCTGCACGATTCCTTTATGGTCAAGAATTTGACTCTCCATGTGTTCAGACCCCTTGAAACCTCTATTGTTGTTAATGAAACACACTGCAGAGTTATTGTCACAATATAACTGTATGGTCTATCAATGAATCAAATACGTCAACTTCTTTAATGAGGTTTCGGAGCCAGATTGCCTGAGTAGCAGCTGAAAGGCACGCAATGAACTTCGCTTGCTTGGTATAGGAGGATATGGATTCTATTTCTACTTTTCCATGACACTGCACTGCCTGCCAACATGAATATGTATCCAGTTGTCGACTTTTTGTCGTCCTGACAGCTCGCAAAATCTGAATTCGAGTATCCAACAAGCTGCAGGTTCTCTACATGCTTATAAGTCATTATGTAGTCTCTTATCCTCTTTAAGTACCTTAGGACTTTCATGATAGCAACCCAATAATTATGTCCTGGGTTTGATTGGTATCTACCCAGAAGTCCTATTGCAAAAGCAATGTCTGGCCTAGTACATACTTGAGCATACATAATGCTCCCAAGCGCACTGGCGTAAGGCACATTCTTCATATGGGATTTTTCCATCTCTGTTTGAGGATATTGTGAAAAATTCAATTTATCACCTTTACACATAGGAGCAATACCTGTCTTGCAGTCCTGCATATTAATATCCCCAAGATACAATCAATATATGCCCTTGAGATAAACCAAAATATGACGTGAACGATCCCTATAGATCTCAATGCCAAGGACAAAAGAGGCTTCACCAAGGTCCTTCATGTCAAAGTTCTTTGACAGCATCCGTTCTTCTATGCAATAGTCGATATCACTGCTGGCAAGCAGGATGTCGTCCACATAGAGAACGAGAAAGATATATTTTCTCCCACTGACCTTGCATATTACATTGATTCCTTCATGTCAAAGTTCTTTGACAGCATCGTTTCTTCTTATGCAATAGATCGATATCACTGCTGACAAGCAGGATGTCGTCACATAGAGAACGAAAAAGATATATTTTCTCCCACTGACCTTGCATATATACACTGATCTACTTTATTTTCAACGAAACCAAGTGAAGTAACAACGCTATGAAACTTCAAATACCACTGCCTGGATGCTTGCTTGAGGCCATAGATTGATTTCTTCAGTCTGCATACAAGGTCACTCGAACCATCAACTTCAAACCTTTAGGTTAGTCATATAGACTTCTTCTTCGAGATCTCTATTTAGAAAGGCAATTTTGACGTCCATTTGGTGTAACTCCATGTTGAAATGAACTACTAACGCTATGATTACTCTAAAGGAATCCTTAGATGAGACTGGAGAGAAGCTTGATTCATAGTCCAGTCCTTCTCTTTGAGTGAAACCTTTAGCCACCAGTTTGGCTTTAAACTTTTCTACTTTTACTTTGGAGTCCCTTTTCATCTTGTAGACCCATTTGTAGCCGATTGCCCTATGGCCTTCAGGGAATTTAACAAGTTCCCAAACATCATTATGTCTCATGGATTGCATCTTATCTTTCATCGCATCCAACCATGGATCTGATTGAGCATAGGAAACAGCATCTTTATAGGTAACCGGATCAACTACGCAGCCTATATCGTAATCCTGTTCTCCCAGATAGACTATATAGTCCGGTGGAATAGCTGATCGTCTTTGCCTAATAGACCTCCTTAGTGGAACTTTCTCAACTTGATCCTGCGGCTGTGGGGCTTGATTTACTTCATCATGAACAATTTCAATCATAGGATCCTGAATCCCAACAGGCACAGTCTCTAGTATGGGTGGTTCCATGATAGTCTGTATTGGCAGAGAAAACGATACAGTTCTACTCACTATACCATCACTTTCAATAGTTTCTAACAGGTACCCTTTTGGCCACGTTGTATTTCAAAGACTTTACTATTTGTGATTCTACAATCCTTGGGCCTCTATTAGGATTGTAAAATCGATATCCCTTGGAGTGGTCTGGATAAGACACGAAATAGCACCTTGTGGTCTTGAGATCCAACTTATCAAGATTGGATTATATAGCTTCACTTCTGCAGGACAACCCCAAACCTTTAGATGACTCAAGCTGGGTTTACGCCCAGTCCATAACTCAAAAGGAGTTAGTGGAGTAGCCTTAATGGGAACTCAAATCAATACATAAAGGGTTGTCTTCAAAGCTTCACCCCATAAGAATTTATGTAGGTTGGTCCTACTCGTCATATTCTCATCATGTCCATTAAGGTGCGATTGCGCCTTTCGGTCATACCATTCTGTTCAGGACTCCCAGCATAGTAAACTGAGCTACTATTCCAAAATCCTCTAAGTATTTGGCAAATAGCCCTTTAAGTAGTCCAGCATTGCCATGTCTGCCATAGTACTTACCACCTCGATCAGATCTGACAACCTTAATGACTTTTCCTAACTGTTTCTCGACTTCAATCCGAAATATCTTGAATTTATCAAGAGACTCATACTTTTCTTTAATCAAGTACAGATAAACATATCGGGAATAGTCATCAATAAATGTGATGAAATAATAATTTCTACACAATGTGGGAGTATAGGGTCCACTTATATCAGTGTGTATGACCTCTAATAGGTCAAAAGTTCGGATTACAGACTTCTTCTTTATTTTGGTTATCTTGCCTCTACAGCAATCTACACAAGTTTCCAGATCATCCTTAAGAGTAGGTAGGATATTGGCCTTTACAAGCCTTTCTACTCCTTTCCTGAAAATATGACCAAGACGCTTATGCCACAATGTGTAAGACTGCTCTTTAGGTAAAGCCATTTTGGAGATAACTTTCTTAGCTATACAAGCTACGTATATATCATTGGGAGTTAATACAATCTGTACAATTCATTGGACATGTTGTAGCACCCAACTTTATTCGAATTAAAAAACATAGAAACGATATTGTTCTTTATTTCAAAAGAGTAACCACACATGTCCAAATATGATACGGAAACTAAGTTCCATCTAAGGAAGATACATAGAAAGTGTTTCTCAACATCAAATGAAATCCAGATTCTAGAATCAAAATGACATCTCCTACGAACTCAACGTCAGCCTTGTTGTTGTCTCCCACTATGAGCTTTGATTCATCCTAATTTTAGCGTCTTCTGATTTATGAACCCTTGTATGGTGAACAAAACGTGGTTAGTTGCACCACTATCTAGCCACCATGTACTGGATGGAGCTTTAGATAGATTTGATTCACAAATCGGTGCCAAAGAATCATTACCTGTATGCTCATGTTTAGACAGTCAATTCTTATATTTGCTGCAGTCCTTCTTCATATGACCCATCTTCTTACAGAAGAAACAGCGGTCACTATCCTTCTTAAAGGATGCCTTCTTGAGACCGAAGTTATCAGATGGACTAGTGGTGGGACGAGTTCTTTTATGAGTACGAGATCTAGGCCCCTTACCTTTTTTAGTACTGGAGCTAGAGGCTATTAAGACATAGTGCCCTCCATCCTTTTTCAGCTTTTCTTCTTCTGCCACTACTTTAGATATCAAATCATTTATAGACCAAGTTTCATCTTCTAAGATGAAACTAGTCTTGATCATCCCAAATTCAAGGGAAGGGTGTTAAGGGCTTAATGAACCATAACAGCATCAGGGATTACTATCCCTAAGACTTTCAATTTGTCTGCAAATCTAGCATTCTCATGATATAATCCCTAACACCTCCTACACCCGTATACTTCATATTAAAAAGTACCTGGACAAGTGTGCCAACCTCAGCATTCGAAGATACTTGATACCTCGCTTCCAGGGCTTCTAATATTTCCTTGGTGGTGCAGTCAGTTGGTGCTCTTCAAATGTTCTTGTATGGATCACTTCATTGATAGCAAGCGGATCCTATTGCTCTTTTCTTAGGCGGCAAAACGCGCCATCTCGGGCATCGTGTTGATCTCTACGAGGTCAGCAGGCTTGTTCTCATAAAGAGCAACATGAACATCAGCCAGTTCCATTACAAATAGAAACTCCTCCTTTCATTTCTTAAAATTCGAACCATTCAGGACCTCTATTGTAATAGAGTTGCCATTTACAGAAAAGGTGACTGGAAAAATAAGCAATGCTTACATTAACATCATGTGAGCACTGTGTAATTTTAAAACCTTAAAAGTATACATCTCAGAGAGTCACACGCATTATCACATAATTATCTTTGGGCAGAATATATGATATGCAATTGCTAACTCCCTACATGACAACGATCATGATAATATATTCTAATTTTTCGTGAATCACCACCTTTGGATGTGTGAATCACTAAAATTAGTCACTTCCCAGTCATATATTGTTCCACATCTCTTCATGAACTAACACACAATCACCTCCTTTGGGAATATAATTGTGCATCAGAATAGAAGACATCCCACCACAATGCGAGACTGATATTTCTCAAATTCAACTGAGTATGCTATTTTGGCAGTCACAGCTCAATTAAACTTTTGAAACTCTCTCACACTAGGGATATAATTTGTGCCTCACATTCACCATATGATAGGTGAAATAACAGATCAGCCCAATAATGATATTTGACTTCAAATCTTTGAAAGTTAAGACTTGATTTGCCAAATGATTCATGTTTTCTCAAATGATTTTAAGAGGGCAAAGACATCCGAGGAAATGAGGACTAGCACCCCCTCTTTCTTTCCTTTTCTCAAAAAACAATTTTTTGAAAAAGGTTTTTCATAAAGCTCATGCATTTGCATTACTTTTTATAGAATACTAACTATGCCTATAACATTTTAAGCATACCATTCCTCACATATATAACAGGTTATTATGTGACTCGGATCATCCGATGATTATTTTTATGAGGTTGAAGAAGAGGATGAGGATCTAAGTGATATTTAGTGGGATTGGAGCCGACACGAGGAATATAAACCCTTGACCATAGAGAACACGGTTACAATTAATCTGGAGAATTCTGAGAATGCAAAGGAAGTAAAAATTAGGGAAAGATTATCTTCATCAAAAGCATAAAGGTTGATTGAACTCCTTAAAAAATATTTAAATGTATTTACTTGGTCCTACGTGAACATGCTAAGGTTGAATCCAAGCATCGTAGAGCATTCACTACTAATTGATCCAGTATCCCACCAAAGAAGCAGAAACTTCGCAAATAAAGCCAGAGTTGTCTAAGAAAATTGAAGATGAAGTGATGAAATTGCTCAAGGAGGGGCTTATTAAAGTTCTCCCTTATCCTAAATGCGTGGCTAACATCGTCCCAGTAATGAAAAAAATGGGAGAGATAGAGTCTGTATAGATTATCGCGACTTGAACAAGGCGAATCCGAAAGATGATTTCCCTCTACTATACATTGATATTTTAGTTGATAGTACAGCCAGTTTTGAGCTATTATCGTTCATGGACATATTCTCTGGATACAATCGATTCTCCTGGAAAAGGAAGATAAAGCCAAAACTTCATTTATTACATCATGGGGCACCTTTTGTTATAAGGTTACGCCTTTCAACTTGAAAATGCCAGAGCGACGTATTAAAGTGCTATGGTAGCTCTATTTCATGACATGATGTACAATGAGATTGAAGTTCATCTGGATGATATGATTACAAAATCTAAACCCAGAGAAGCTCATATTTAGATGTTGAGAAAACTATTTGAACGACTTTGGAAATATAAGTTGAAGTTGAACCCAGCTAAATGTATATTAGGGGCACATTGGGAAAACTCCTTAGATTCATGGTAAGAAATTGAGGAATTGAGATTGATCCTTCTAAGGTCAAGGTGATTCCGGACATTGGAACTCCTGCAACTATCAAAGAAGTGAGAAGTTTAACGGGGAGATTGAATTACATCGCCAGATTCATCTATCAAATTTCAAATCTAGCAAAACCATTCCTTAAGTTGTTGAGAAAAGGTGCTAAGGTGAAATGAGATTCCAAATGCCAGCAGGCACTAGAGAAGATTAAAGAATATCTCATGTGGCCACTAGTCCTTGTACCCCTAGTTCCCGGTTTCCCTCTAACTCTATATCCTACCATCCATCAAGAATCATTGGGGGCTATACTCACTTAAACAAGCCCAAAGGATGGAAAGGATCAAGTGATCTATTATCTGAGTAAGAAGTTTACTGCATCTGATATGAATTACCCCACAGTTGAAAAGATGAGTGTAGCATTGGTGTGGGTACTTCATAGATTAAGACAGTATATCCTTCATCACTACATTTAGTTGGTCATAGAGAGCAACCCGATCAAATACCTTCTAGAAAAGCCATATCTAATTGGGAAGTTGGTTAAGTGGCAAGTTCTGTTATCAGAATTTGACATTAGGAGTTCAAATCAAAAGTCTATCAAAGGAAGAGCCAAAATAGATATGTTGGCGAAAATACCCAAGGACATGAAGTCCTAAACAATGAAGAAATAGAATACCGTATTCTAAACTTGTCTAAAGAGAAGTGGACAATGTATTTGATGGCACTATTAACCTTACCAAATCTGGTATTGGGGCAACCTTGACATCCCCAAATGGTCAATATTCTCTCGTTGTTGCAAAGCTGATATTCTCATGCACCAACAATATTTCTGAATATGAGGATTGCATTCTAGGGTTACAACCAGCCCTCACTATAAAAGTAAGGAAGCTGCATGTTTACAGGGATTCCATATTTATTATCTTACAGCCCAAGGTGAATGAAAAACAAAAGACTCCAAACTCATCCCTTATCACAAATTCTTAGAAGAAATGGCTAAATAGTTCGAAAAGATCAACTTTGAATATCTGCAAAGAACTCAAAATCACTTTACTGATATTTTGGCTACCCTACCATCCATGCTGCAAGTGGTGAATGGCATGAACATCGAACCTCTAAGAATTGACATTATCGAACAACCGACTTATTGCATGGTAAATGAAGAGGGGTTCGATGATCACCCTGGGCACTATGATATTAAGAACTACCTGATACAAGGTGAGTATCCTCAAAATAGCTAGATTGGAGATAAGAAATATATAGCCAAGATGGATACGAAGTTCTTCCTCAATGGCTAGACTTCATATAAAAAATCTTTTGTTTCAATTTTACTAAGGTGCGTGGACACCAAAGAAGCAAATTTGTTTATGAAAGAAATTCACAAGGGAGAATGTAGACCACATATGAATGGTCATCTCCTTGCTAAGAAGATAATGAGACCCAATTACTACTGGATGACCATGGAGTTTGATCGCAATCAACATGTTAGGTATTGTCACCAATGTCAGGTCATGGGGATAGAATTAACGCTCCTCCAAATGAACTGCAGCAAATGTTTGAGGCTTGGGCATTCTCTATGTGGGGTATTGATATGATCGGGCCAATCAACCCCAAAGCTTCAAATGGACGCCATTTCATTTTGGTGGCAATTGATTACTTCACCAAATGGATCAAGGCTAATTCATATGCAAACATCATAGCAAAAGTGTCGCAAAATTTATCAAGTGAGACATCATTGCTAGATATGGGTGTCGCAACCTAAAATCAAGCTAACGGACTATCAAGTTAATTAAATTAACTGACCTAATTCGGACTCTCCAAAATCCTACCGAATCTCAAGTTAAGTTCATTTCATGCAAAATTTATTCAATTTGGAGTCATCACTAATCGCTTTCTTGGTAAGCTAATTAGACACCTAAATAAATTAATGAGAGAATTAGTTCATTTCCACGAACTAGAGAAAATGAATTCAGAGTCTTGGCTGCATTAAATTTTCATTTAATGCCCTTTCGGTATCAAATTTCATGAAAAATTCCTTTTGATTGATGACATGAATTAAATGATTTTTCCTCAGAAAAATGTGACATGAATGACCATATGATACCCAAAGAATGAGTGATATTTTGCATTTTTCAGATGAAAATAAAAAGCAAAAGAATGAATAAGGATAAACAAAAATGTCCATAATATAACTTAATTCCAATTTTTCCAATTAACTCGCTCATACCCAAAAATTAGGGTTAGAGGGAATTTTATCCACAATACTCTTAGATTTGAGTTGGTAAGTGGATTGAGTATAGAATAACATCATCATTAATATGAAAGGCAAATTACGAAATTCTATACAAATTACCAACCCATTCCATAAGATCATGCCTAAGGTTTGTAATTTATTTTTTGAAGGGACAAGGCACATAGGAGCATATATTATGGGCAAAGTTGTTTATTAATGCGCAAACTTTAAACAATCATAAAATAGACATAAGAAAAACATGAGATGCAAATAAAATGTAAAAAATAAAATTCGAATAAGGAAATCAAAATACTTGCAGATAGTGCGCCTAAATTAATTATAAGATAATATTGCGTTATCTCTAACGTAATATTACCTATTAGTAGGATTTACATCCTTATTTAAATAGGCAACAATAGCTGCAAGACAAGTATGTCAGACAAGCAAAAGATTTGACAATATCCAGACAATTTAAATTGGAAAACAAATCGGCGCCAATCAAGATATGATAATGTTCTTACCCAATTCGAATGTGTTCGGGATAATGTTTCCTAATTTGACACGGAGAAATGAGATGGCTCGAAATCGGCAAAGTCGCGAACGAAGTAAGGCTCAATCGATTAGCTATTTTATGATGTTGACAATATTCTAGATGTTGAGGCTGATGTCTTGTATTCTGTTATCCAAGGAATGTGAGGTTACTTTACATTGTGACAGTCAGAGTGCCATACATCTCGCCAAGAATCAAGTATTTCATGCAAGAACAAAACATATAGATGTGAGGTTTCACAAAATCAGGGAGCTTGTGTCAGATGGCAGCGTTCATTTGAGGAGATTCACACGAGTAACAATCCTGCATATTGTTTTACCAAGCCAGTCACTATTGAGAAGTTTGGGTCCTGTTTGGGCTCAATAATATAACTCGCTGCTGAAGGTGAGGGACGCACTTCGATGAGTGCGTGAGTGTACCTCTTATGGAGGTCGTGGATGAAGACATCTATATTTCCACATTTCTTTCACAGTGGGCTCTAACAGAATTCAAGTCCACGGTGGATATTGTTGAGGCTGATGTCTTGTATTCTGTTATCCAAGAGATTATGAGGCGGTTCCAAAAGGCCCCCTGACGACTGACAGCACGGGGGTCCCGCTCCCCGGTGAGCGGGCGGGGGTTCGGGGGGCCGCCCCGACGGGGTCGCGGGGCAGCGCCCCCGAGCCGCCAGAGACATTTTATGTTAGTCATATAATGATTTATATGGGAAAATTAAATATTTTAGCTATGTGGGCAATTTTGTAATTTGTACCATGTAGGGTTTCGCTATATATATTGAGGCGAAACTGGTTGTAAATCTTTTCCAAGTTAGTGAAACAGATCTCATCTCCCCGTGGACGTAGGCAGGCGGAACCTCTCCGTTGCCGAACCACGTAAATTCGTGTGTTGTGCAAATTTCCATTACTTTCTTGCATCGTTGATAGGATCGAATTACAGATATTCGACAATTGGTATCAGAGCCAGGTTCGGCAAGCTATCAAGATGGCAGGAAAGGGTTCGAGTGTCAAGTACGACATCGAGAGTTTTATGGAAAGAACAACTTCACTCTCTGGCGACGAAGAATGATGGACTTCTAATTCAGCAGGGCCTTGTCGAAAGTGCTGCTGGGAAAGGGAAGAAACCAGAAACGAGTGATGAAGATTGGGTGGAGATGGAGGAAAGGGCGGTAAGCGCCATTCGATTGAACCTATCTGATGAGGTTCTGCAGTATGTGGTGGATCTCAAGTCGGCTCCGCAGGTGTGGGCGAAACTTGAGAGCATCTATATGACCAAGTCTCTAACGAACAAACTTCTCTTGAAAAAACAGTTATACTCTCTACAGATGGAGGAAGGCTCAGATCTGTTAGAACACATCAATACGTTCAATCAGATTCTGAGTAAACTTGCAAGTCTGGAGGTTTCAATGGAAGATGAAGACAAAGCCCTATTACTGCTATCGTCACTACCAGCACCTTATGATCATCTAGTGACGACACTTTTGTATGGAAAAGAGACGCTTGAGACAGATGAGGTCACTGCTGCCCTATTATCTAATGATACGAGAAAGAGAGTCAATAGTGCTACGGCACGGGTGAGGGTCTCATCGGAACAGTCAAGGAGCAGGAACGGGGAGAACAATCCAGCGGGGATTCGGGAGTAAGGGCGATCGAAATCTAGAGGGGGTAAAACGAAACTCTCTTGTTATTATTGCAAAAGGGAAGGCCATCTGAAAAGAAACTGTTATAAGAGAAGGAAGACTTGAAGAAGCATGATAAACCTTCTGATCAAGCAAGCGTGGCTGATAGCTCAGGCGGCGATGATGGAGATGTTCTCTCTATATCATCAGGTAAGAATCAGTTATTTGATTCGTGGATCTTAGACTCTGGATGCTCTTATCACATGTGCCCGAATAGGGATTGGTTTGATTCATATCGGTCATACAGTGGCGGATCGGTTCTAATGGGGAATGATGCGGTTTGCAAAACCATTGGGATAGGGACTATTAAGATTAGAATGTTTGATGGTATAGTCAGAACTTTGGTGGATGTAAGACACGTTCCAGATTTAAAGAAAAATTTGATATCTTTGGGCGCACTTGATGTGAATGGCTGCAAGTATGCAGCAGCAGGTGGAGTTCTTAAAGTCATCAAGGGAGCTATGGTTGTCATGAAAGGAGAGTTGACTGGAAGTTTATATAGGCTCATCGGGAGTACAGTAACAGGTGGAGCATCTGTGACTACAGTTGCAGAGCCCGATATAGATGACACTCATCTGTGGCATATGCGGTTAGGGCATATGGGTGAAAAGGGTATGATGGAGCTTCATAAAAGGAAGCTGTTAAAGGGTGTTAAAAGTTGCAAATTAATTTTTGCAAATACTGCGTTTTCGGGAAACAAGCAGGGTTAGTTTCAGAACTGCAAAGCATACGAGCAAGGATGTACTAGATTATGTACACAGCGATGTATGGGGTCCTGCACCGATCAAATCAAAAGGTGGAGCCGAATATTTTGTGACCTTCATTGATGATTACTCAAGGAAAGTCTGGGTCTACTTCATGAAGCAGAAAAACGAAGTCTTCTCCAAATTCAAAGAGTGGAAGGCTGAAGTAGAAAGGCAAACAGGAAAGAAGCTAAAGTGCTTGAGAACAGACAATGGAGGGGAATACAGGTACACACCATTCGTAGAACTATGTAAAGCTGAAGGGATCACACGTCACTTCACAACAGCAGATACACCACAACAAAACGGTGTAGCTGAGAGGATGAACAGGACACTTTTGGAAAGGGCTCGAGTATGAGGCTGAATGCAGGGCTGAGTAAAAGTTTCTGGGCAGAAGCGGTTAATATGGCATGCTATCTCATTAACAGGTCTCCATCTACAGCATTGAATGCAGAGTTCCCGAGGAGGTATGGACAGAAATCCGATTGACTATTCTGGTTTGAGAGTATTTGGTTGTCCAGCCTATGTTCATATACAAAGTGGACATCGTTCCAAGTTAGACTCAAAGTCTAAGCAGTGCATCTTCCTTGGCTATGAGAAAGGTGTGAAAGGATTCAAGCTATGGGATCCAAATGCACATAAGACCGTGATTAGTAGGGACGTTGTCTTTAATGAATCTAACATGGTGGAGGCAAGTAACAGTTCACATGCAGATGGCAGAAGTGAAGAAGGATCTACTGTGCAGGTGGAGTTAGGTGAACCAGAAATAGCGGGAGGAAGGGAATCATCTAGTTACTCACCAGAATCACAGAAGACGGTAGAAGATACCTACACATCATCGCAGAAGGTAGAGGAAAACGTACTCACAAAGCACCTGTGAGATACGGGTTTGAGGATATGGTTGCTTATGCCCTCACAGTAGGTACGGGTGATCCATCTTCCTATCAAGATGCGATATCTGATGCTGATAGTGATAAATGGATGTCAGCTATGATGGAAGAAATGGAATCCCTACAGAAAAATGGGACTTGGAAGATTGTGGAGAAACCTAAAGGGCGAAAGATCATTGGTTGTAAATGGATTTTTCGCAAGAAAGAGAAAATGTCTGAGAATGAGCAGGTAAGGTACAAGGCTAGACTTGTAGCCAAAGGATATGCACAGAAGGAAGGGGTGGATTATAATGAAATATTCTCTCCAGTAGTAAAGCACACTTCCATTCGGGTTCTATTTGCTTGGTAGCCATGTTTGATTTTGAACTGGAGCAACTTGATGTGAAGACGGCGTTTCTTCATGGAGACTTAGAGGAACAGATTTTCATGGAGCAACCTGACGGGTTCAAAGTGCAAGGAAAGGAAGATCACGTTTGTCTGCTTAAGAAGTCACTTTATGGTCTTAAGCAATCTCCGAGACAATGGTACAAGCGTTTCGATTTTTTCATGGTGAAAATTGGCTATTCGAGAAGTGAGTATGATTGTTGTGTTTATTTTAAAGTGTCAGATGATAATTCGATTATCCTTTTGATGCTTTATGTTGATGACATGCTCATTGCTGCTAAGGATATGCGTGATATTGTCTCTTTAAAGTCTTTGTTGAATAATGAGTTTGAGATGAAGGATCTTGGTGCTGCTAAGAGGATCCTTGGTATGGAAATACATAGAGATAGAAGTGCAGGTAAACTCTGGGTATCTCAAAAGAGGTATGTTGAAAAGGTGCTTGAGCGTTTCAACATGAACAAGGCTAAACCAGTGAGGACACCATTAGCTAGCCACTTCAGGTTATCCGAACAGCAATGCCCCACAAAACATGAGGAGATTGAGGAGATGTCTCGAGTTCCCTATGCTAGCGCAGTCGGAAGTCTCATGTATGCTATGGTGTGTAGCAGGCCAGATTTATCTCATGCAGTCAGTGTTGTTAGCAGATACATGAGTAATCCAGGGAAGGAACATTGGAATGCAGTCAAGTGGATCTTCAGATATCTGAGCGGGGCTGCAGACTTGGGTATTATGTTCAGTCGCGACGGAGGTTCAAAGGAGCTAGTGGGATATGTTGACTCAGACTTTGCTGGTGACCTAGACAGGAGGAGGTCTACTACAGGATATGTCTTTACATTAACTAGTGGACCTATCTCGTGGAGGGCGATGCTTCAATCCACAATTGCATTGTCTACTACAGAGGCAGAGTACATGGCAGTTATAGAAGCTGCTAAGGAAGGGCTCTGGTTAACTGGGTTAGTTCGTGAGTTGGGTTTAGAGCAAGCAGGTGCGGTGTTACATTGTGACAGTCAGAGTGCCATACATCTCGCCAAGAATCAAGTATTTCATGCAAGAACAAAGCATATAGATGTGAGGTTTCACAAAATCAGGGAGCTTGTGTCAGATGGCAGCATTCATTTGAGGAAGATTCACACGAGTAACAATCCTGCAGATTGTTTTACCAAGCCAGTCACTATTGAGAAGTTTGGGTCCTGTTTGGGCTCAATTAATATAACTCGCTGCTGAAGGTGAGGGACGCACTCGATGAGTGCGGGAGTGTACCTCTTATGGAGGTACGGGGATGAGGACATCTATATTCCACATTCTTTCACAGGTGGCTCTACAGAATCCAAGCCAAGGTGGAGATTGTTGAGGCTGATGTCTTGTATTCTGTTATCCAAGAGATTATGAGGCGGTTCCGAAAGGCCCCCTGACGACTGGACAGCACGGGGGTCCCTCCCCGGTGAGCGGGCGGGGGTTCGGGGGGCCGCCCCGACGGGGTCGCGGGGCAGCGCCCCCGAGCCGCCAAGACACGTTTTATGTTCAGTCATAGAATGATTTATATGGGAAAGTTAAATATTTTAGGCTATGTGGGCAATTTTGTAAATTTGTGCCATGTAGGGTTTCGCTATATATATTGAGGGCGAAACTGGTTGTAAATTCTTCTCCAAGTTAGTGAAACAGATCTCATCTCCCCGTGGACGTAGGCAGGCGGAACCTCTCCGTTGCCGAACCACGTAAATTCGTGTGTTGTGCAAATTTCCATTACTTTCTTGCATCGTTGATAGGATCGAATTCAGATATTCGACAGTGATCCTTAGACTTGATGTCTTCCACGATATATATTTCATATTCGTCTTCGAAACGTCTGTCTTTTGTAGTCAACTAGCTAGAATGTCTCTGTTCTCCCAGCTCTCCCCATTTTTGCTTGGATGGTTCGGTTCAACAGCATAGATGTCAAGTGATTAAGTGGACGCCTGGAGACTCGTGAACTACGCCAGCCAGACCTTCCTTTGACTTTGACCACCGAGTGATTCTAATGTGGATTGGATCTACTAGGAATCACTCAAATTGATTGATTTATTAGTGTGCTCGGCAAATTGGATGATTCGATGAGGTTGGCGACAAAGCTTCGCCGAAGGAAAACCTACAAAAGAATCGACAAAGTACGCATCCAAAAGAGTGGGGAGGTATCAATATCGCAAAAGAGGGATAGAGATCTACTCGTACTGGATGATGTTCGAGTCTGCTTGGATTGTTAAGTCAAGCCGCATACGGAGATCTGCAAAAAGAGTTAGTGCAAACGCATTGACTCCAAGTTTCACCAATGAAGACTCCCAGGACTCAATTATAATAACTCCTTCCTCCTGTGGAATCTTCTCCAATTATCGAAATAATGGCTACTCGTTACGGAGGGGGTGGGTTCGTCTCGTCCGCTCGTAGGTAGCAAACTTCATTGCAGCGAGGCTCATCAGGACCCGTCGTCGAGGTTGAGGTCGGGTTTCCGGTGGGACGGCAGGTGAACAGCCCGGGATCAACATAGTCAGATCAGTAGCTTGGGGCGTTGTCTCACAGCGTCGGACTTTACGCGCTTTGTGTGGCGACTTTGGTCTACGGATACCCACAGTGGTGGATCAACAACCACTCGTTGATGGCTGAGTTTGGGCCTGTATTCAAAAAAATGAAACTTCGAAAACCTGAAAATCATATAAAGCATATATGAGTTTTTTTCATAAGCAAATCAAGGAAAAGAAAGAACGAGGAGGGGTTTTGTACAATTAGCATGATTTGTTTCCGGTCCTGACAGACTACATTAGAGGACTCCCTTTATCCCGTATATCTTCACCGCTTGAATCTTCTTTTTTGTCCCCTAAGTTTCCTTCTTGCTCGAGCGTGATGAGGTGGTGATGCCTGCTCTCGTACGAACTAGCAAGGGAAGTGCAGTAATGTAGGTGTTCTCAACCGAGGCACGGGCATACGGCCGAGAGAAAGGATCTACGTCCCTTTTTCGTCTCTCCCTAAATTTTTATGTGTACCCCTGAGTTGAAAAAACAAAGGGTGGATAATTGTGATGAACGGGGGCGGGGGGGGTAGGGGGGGGGGGGGGGGAGGGGGGGGGGGGGGGAGGGGCAAAGAGGGGAGGAGAGGAAGGGGGGGGGGGAAAAGGAGGACAGGAGAACGGGAGGAAGGGGGGAAAAAAGTGAGAGACAGGCAAGGAGGGGAGGGGAAAGGGAGGGGGGGAAGAGGGGGGGGAGGAAGAGGAGAGAAGGGGGGAAAGGAGGAAGGGAGGGG
>JAGVVM010013358.1:0-11014 GCA_019149425.1 Psidium friedrichsthalianum
AAATTGCATCTAAGGGGAGAGAAGAAGCCCCCTGTAATTCCAGGGGACGAAAAAGGCAAGACCAGCTTTGTCACAAGTTGTTACGCCCGAACCTCCACGAGTGCGCGACATCTGCACAACGACGGTCAATACATGCGACATCCCAGGACTGTCGCCGACCCTGAACTTAATATCCAAAATTAAACGCTAGCAGAAGCGATACCTTCCCCTGACAACGAATGAGCAAGGACTAGCACAACCATAACACCTCATATATTACACAATCTGAGCTCCATATTATACATGCATCTCAGTTTACAAATATTAACAATAACAACCAAACCAGAACGACCACATCCATCAGCAACCACCGATTCACCGTCAACTGTCCTTGTCAACTGGGTACTCCGCCACCTGGATATCAAATCTTGTGGTATCCCTGCCATGCTTATGTCCTAGGGACTGAAAGGTGGGAAAATAACGACAACTATGAGAACACATCTCAGTAAGTTTGCCCCCTAAACCCGCTCAGGACAAGAGTAATCACACGATTAATTCAAGGCATGCAATTAGGTTAACAACTCAGCCATGACGATAAATGAACTCAACAAGCAAATGAACATCCAATAGTGATATGATCAATAGCGATAGGATGCATAGGCATACGAGGATCTCGAGGTTCTGCCACAATAGAATTCATTTTCTTTTTCATTTGACCCGCGCTAGTTGCCTCAAGTCATGCCTCAACCCGCGCTAGTCGCCTCACGGTTGGCACCCTTATCTCTCTAGCTACCCCGTGCCGAGCACGTCCAGGCGCACTGTGGCTCGACCCGCGATACTCGCATCAGGTCGGCATCCTTATCGCTCCACTTTCCCGTACCATATCGGATCTCAGGGCCGCCTCCACCCCGCGATAACACGCCTCAGGGCTAACATTACTGCTTGACGATCATTTCACAGACAGTCAAAAGCATGCCAAAAACAACACGATGCACCTTATGGAATTTTCCCATACATGACAAACAGAGACACGCAATTCAGTCAAGCACTTTAATTCCAAATGAAATCAGTAGGTACGATTCACATTCTTTTTCTACTCTGTGAACAGTAACTCCCCGGAGTGAACAGTGATTTTCGAAGTGAATAGTGAACTCGATCATGAATAGTATTTTCCGGCATGAATAGTGAACTCGGTCGTGAATAGTATTGGAAAATCTGACCGACAGAGACTGCTCCTGTGAAATCAATATTTAACTTGGAGCGGATTTCCACCTCTGCATTCCAGGAGGGGATTTCCACCTCTGCATTCTAGTCGTCTGCTTCACTTCTCTCTTCTTATTCTTCGTATTCTGCTCGTCGACCTTGATTCTCTTCTCCGATAATGGCCAGTCTTCCCACGCAGATCTTTCCGGCTGAAGTTATGTTCAAATGGAAAGACTTTACCATCTCCTTGGCCGAGGCTATATTTACATAGCCCATCACCCAAGTATCGAAGCTGAGATCCTCGGTCTGTTCGGGGAGGTAAATGCTTCTTCAGTTGAAGGCACCAACTTGGAGAGGGAATACAGGGCGTTCCCACACGTCTTCATCAACTTTCTGGAAGCTTGCCGGAACACTCAGAGACAGTCACCTTAGCCCGCATCATGAGAGCTTGTTATCAAGACCGATCTGAACGCTTGGAGTCTGCAGAACACGCGGTTGCTCGGTACAAAAAGGTCGTTAAGTCTGCTGATGAACAAGCCTCGCTATTGATCCACGAGAGAGAGAAGCTGGTAGAACGCCTAGCTCTGCTCCGGACTTACTTCGAGCATGACCGAGTGACATTGTGATGAGATTTAGATGCGAATGGCTAGAAGAGAGGCTCGAAGACCTAACGGCGGATATAGGTCTCGAGAGAGATTTGATCGAGAGTCTGAAATTCGCCGTTGAACATCATGAGGCCAGCGTAGCGAGTCATAAGGAGAAATGCGAACTCCTGTTCTTCAGGCTTGCAGATCTCGAATCCCAGACCGCTCGGGTAAGCAGAGCATTAACTTCATGGAGAATCAGTTGAGGTCTTTTGTGCTGCTCATTAGGGCTCAATTTGGTTTTACTTTTCCTCCCCAGTGACTTGTAAAGCTTCTTGATGTATGGAATGAGAAGAAAATTTCGCATGTTTATACATTAATCTTCTCACTATCTTTTCTTCTGCATATCATGATAGAACGGCTTCTTTGAAACATACGGACTGCCATAGTTCAGAGCAAATTTCCCTCCTGGAAGAGAGACTATTGGTAGCAATCTTTCAGGTCATTCCCCTCTGCTGGATCAATCGACCTCCATCAATTGTTCTTCTGAAAGAATACGTAGTGAACGTATCCCTACTTCAACCAGTAAGACCGCCTTCATTCTGTCTTATCTTGACAGATGGTGGCAATAAGATGATAATACACAGTCCAACAGGCGAGGACTAGACCGAGAAAATGCTTCTTGACTCTCTTCAGACGATGACATCGCGTACACGGGAGAAGAATTCGGCGATGGCCCCCACTAGCCATATCGAGACCCGTGACCAGTCGTGTAAATTAATACAGCTGTAACCACTCGGCGATGGCCCCCACTAGCCATACAAGGCTTCAAATGGTACCATCTTTATGCTCTGTTGGTAGCTGTTATTATATGCAAATTCCACCAGATGTAATTGATCCTCCCATCCGCCTTTATAATCTATCACGCACGCTCGCAACATATCTTCGAGCGTCTGAATTGCTGTATTCGTTCCGGATAAAGCATCTGTATTCATTCAGTAGATAGAATATTTTGCTTTGTGTTCATTCCGGACATCAATAAAAGAGAAAAACATCCAATACAAGGAAATAAAGCATCTGTATTCGTTCAGGATCGATTTCGCTCCCTCTACAGGCTCTCCAACGATTAGTTGGCTTCACTCCGGATCAGGTATGCCTCGATGATGTTGACGGACCTGTGATCACTAGCTTTGAAGTACAGGCTCCGTATGAACATTACAGCCTCGGTGCTTCATCAAAGTCGAACTGGTAGATCCAGGCAGTAAGCTCGTCGTCAAAGCCACTCGATTCGGGGTGAAACATCCCTTTTTCCTTTGGAGTTATCAATGCTGACTCCACAGGATCGGTCTTTTTGGGCCTTCCCTCAACAGAACTTGGTCCTGTTATGAACTGATCTAACTCCCTTTTAAACGAGCATTTTCGATCTTCAGGTACTGCCTTTCGTCAAGGGTGAGGAAGCTATTGCAGTTGGGGCAGTTGGTGGAGTCAAAAGCTTCCTTATACATTTTGTTCTCTGCACGGAGTTTTTCACTTTCAGCTCTTAGAAACTCAACTTCATGGCGCTCATGTTGAGTCTTTACTTGGGTTCGCCTGTTTTGAAACCAAAACTTGATTTGCCACGGTTCCAGCCCTAGTTCCTGGCTCAGTTCCATTCTTTGTTTCTCATCTGGCATAGTGCACCCCTTGAAAAAGTCTTCAAGCTTTTGAACCTTATGTTCGGCGTGACGCCGGCGACGCTTCTTTTGACCTTGTTGTTGCCGTCCTTATCCTTGTTGTGATCTTGGACAACGTTGGCGAAAGGGTCAGGTCCTGCGGTCTCAGTGCCGAACGTGATCTCGAACTCTTCGTCTCCCATATTCAGCAAGCGACTATAGTTTCCAGATGTGTTGGGCTAAGACATCTTTGACTTGTTACTGATCTCTCAAGGTTTACTTATCTCCCTTGTGTTTTCACTCTCTCTGAATTCTTCTGAGCGACTATGTACGCTTCGAGGTTTTTTTCTTTTTGAGTTCGATGAAGACTACCAGATGGACGCCTCTTTTAAAATCGAGGGGCTCAGAATTTCCATTGCTTCCCCCAATATTCCTGTCTTTCTCAACTTTCCACTATATTTCCGCTCATTCGGCTTGTCTTCTTTCATTTTTTTCGTAATGGTAGGACCTCTATCACTATTTCTTCCGCCTATCTCGAGCATCGGTTTCGCAGGCGAGCTTTCACTCTGTCTACGAATGGAGACAAGTCCTCGCTTCTTTTCTGCTAAAGTTTATTTTTTCCCCCACTTGGCTGTCTTTTCTTCTTCTTTTTCAAAGTGGTAGTGTCCCGTCCCACCTTTTTGCAAAGACGTCAGATTTGCTTGGCTCGAGATTGCAGACGAGCAGCAAATTCGAGCTAACAAGGGTGATACCGACAGAGAATGGCAGACAGAAAAATCTGACCGACAGAGACTGCTCCTATGAAATCAATATTTAACTTGGAGCGGATTACCACCTTTGCGTTCCAGTTGTCTGCTTCACTTCTCTCTTCTTATTCTTCGTATTCTGCTCATCGACCTTGATTCTCTTCTCCGATAATGGCCAGTCTTCCCACGCAGATCTTCCCGGCTGAAGTTATGTTCAAATGGGAAAGACTTTACCATCTCCTTGGCCGAGGCTATATTTACATAGCCCATCACCCGAGTGTCGAAGCTGAGATCCTCGGTCTGTTCGGGAGGTAAATGCTTCTTCAGTTGAAGGCATCAACTTGGAGAGGGAATACAGGGCGTTCCCACACGTCTTCATCAACTTTCTGGAAGCTTGCCGGAACACTCAGGAGACAGTCACCTTAGCCCGCGTCGTGAGAGCTTGCTATCAAGACCGATCTGAACGCTTGGAGTCTGCAGAACACGCGGTTGCTCGATACAAAAAGGCCGTCAAGTCTGCTGATGAACGAGCCTCGCTATTGATCCACGAGAGAGAGAAGCTAGTAGAACGCCTAGCTCTGCTCCGGACTTACTTCGAGCATGACCCAAGTGACATTGTGATGAGATTTAGTTGCGAATGGCTGGAAGAGAGGCTCGAAGACCTAACGACGGATATAGCTCTCGACAGAGATTTGATCGAGAGCCTGAAACTCGCCGTTGAACATCATGAGGCTAGCGTAGCAAGTCATAAGGAGAAATGCGAACTCCTGTTCTTCAGGCTTGCAGATCTCGAATCCCAGACGGCTCGGCGTAAGCAGAGCATTAACTTCATGAAGAATCAGTTGAGGTCTTTTGTGCTGCTCATTAGGGCTTAATTTGGTTTTACTTTTCCTCCCCAGTAACTTGTAAAGCTTCTTGATGTATGGAATGAGAAGAAAATTTCGCATGTTAATACATTAATCTTCTCACTATCTTTTCTTCTGCATATCATGATTGTTGACACCTGATTTTTAATCATTTTTTCTATTGCTAAACTAATAAAAAATCCATAAAAATTCATAAAATTGAAAAATCAACTTTGGGGACCTTAGCCAAGCCTAGGGAACCAATTTTGACCAAAAAAAGATTTTTCATATTTTCAATATTTTTACGTATTTTTTATTTATTTATTTTCGAAAATTAATAGAAAATCCATAAAAATTCATAAATTGAAAAATTAACTTTGGGGGACCTTAGCCAAGCCTAGGGAACCAATTTTGACCAAAAAATGATTTTTCATTTTTTCAGTATTTTTACGTATTATTTATTTATTTATTTTCGAAAATTAATAGAAAATCTATAAAAATTCATAAAATTGAAAAATCAACTTTGGGGACCTTAGCCAAGCCTAGGGAATCACTTTTGACCAAAAAATGATTTTTCATATTTTCAGTATTTTTACGTATTTTTTATTTATTTATTTCGAAAATTAATAGAAAATCTGTAAAAATTCATAAAATTGAAAAATCAACTTTGGGGACCTTAGCCAAGCCTAGGGAACCACTTTTGACCAAAAAATGATTTTTCATATTTTCGATATTTTTTCGGTATTTTGATTTTCGAAAATTCATAAAACAAAAAAATTAAGAAAAATGAGAAAATTGAAAAATCAAGTTTGGAGCCTTGGCCAAGCTTAGGCAACTATTTTTGAACAAAAAAAAATAATTTTTTGTATTTATATATATATTTTTATATATTTTAGAAATTATGAGAATATTTAATAAATAATAGCATTTGAGGCCACCAAATATATAAAAATAGTCAATATTTTTATTTTAAATCCCTTTTCATGTTGGCCATCACAAATTTAAAAAATCCAATTCGGGGTTTGTGTATTCCTTCACGAGCATAATCTCGAACCGGGCCTAAAAAATTCAATTTGAGTCAATTTATTTTCATTTTTTCACTTTTAGGTGTTGTGACATTGTTCTCTAATATTTCAAATTTTTATAGTGGCCCAATTATACCAGAATGACTCAATTGTGCAAAAGGGCTTTAATTAAATTCTGCATTATTTTCAGTGGCAAGAAAGAGCTTAAATTTGATATGTGGTGAATTTTGACTAAGTATAGGGAAGGTATGTCAAAAATTGTGAGGAGATTTGGACTTAAAGAAATATTTTTTCAGGGACTAAATTGTAAATACTTAAAATTCAGGGACTAGAGTGCAAATACCTAGCTCTTGAGGGATTATTTTGCAAATAACAAAAAGAAGAGTTAGTGAATAAATTAGAATAGAGAAGGGAAGATGGAGAAGAGGAGATGAAGAAGAGAAGATGGAGAAGAATGGATGGAGAAAATATGATAAGAATAGAGAAGGGAAGATGGAGATGAAGAAGAGTTAGTGGAGAAATTAGAATGGGAGATAAATATGGAGAAGGGAAGATGAAGATGAAGAAGAGTTAGTGGAGAGATTAGAATGTGAGATAGAGATGAAGAAGGGAAGATGAAAATGAAGAAGAGTTAGTGGAAAAATTAGAATGGGAGATAGATAGTAGGTTATAAAAGGAGGAAGAAGTGAGCTTGAGAGTGATTCTTGAGAGAGAAAATTTGAAGTGTTTGGGAGATTTTTTTTGAGAGAAAATTTTGGATGTTTGAGAGGGTTTTGGGAGATTGAAGAAAAATTTGAGAGAAAGAAAATACCAAAAAAAGAGAGATAATTTTGAAGATGAAGGGAATTTAAAGCTAGGGATTATCATCACCATTCTTTCATCGGCAACATAAATCAAGAATTCATCCTCGTCAACAAGCAAGGAATTCGGGCTAAGTGTTTTTATTTATTCGTTTATTTGTGGTTTTAGTCGTAAATTAGCACAAATTGTATACACTTGCTCCCTCTTTCCCATTTTTTCCTGATACTTTTATGTCAGTTAAAAAGGAGGACTCCATATCAACGAAAAATCTCACAGAGGTGCAAAAATTGGTCAGGAAAACCAATTCTAGAAATCCCTCCCAAAAAATGGGAGATAAGTGCCCTTTCTACTCTCTCTAATTTTTAGCATAAACTAGCTCAAGTTTTCTTATCCCTCACTTCACTCTATTTTCATGTCAGGCAGCCGCCAGCCCTATATCAACGGTCAATCCTACGAAAGCACAAATTGGCTTGAGGAGTCCCTAAGCGAACACAAATTTCAAATTGTTGAATGATTTGTTGTAATTTATTTTTAAGAACTCAAACCCCAGAATGGAGAGGCAAAACACATCCACTGGAGGTCATTTAAATACCTGCACCAGAAATCCCAAAGGGAAGAGCCAAGCCAATGCTTAGCCTCCCATTGGAGGTTTTTACTTACATGTAGTTTAAATGCTGCACCTTAAATCCCAAGGGAAGAGCCAAGCCAATGCTTAGCCTCCCATTGGAGGTTTTTACTTACAGTAGTTTAAATGTCTGCACCTTAAATCCCAAGGGAAAAGCCAAGCCAATGCTTAGCCTCCCATTGGAGGTTTTTACTTACAGTAGTTTTAAATACTGCAATTTAAATACCTGTACCTTAAATCCCAAAGGGAAGAGCCAAGCCAATGCTTAGCCTCCCATGGAGGTTTTTACTTACAGTAGTTTAAATACCTGCAACTTAAATACTTGTACCTTAATCCCAAAGGGAAGACCAAGCCAATGCTTAGCCTCCCATTGGAGGTTTTTACTTACAATAGTTTAAATACCTGCAATTTAAATACCTGTACCTTAAATCCCAAAGGGATAGAGCCAAGACAATGCTTAGCCTTCCATTGGAGGTTTTTACTTACAGTAGTTTAAATACTGCAACTTAAATATTTGTACCTTAAATCCCAAAGGGAAGAGCCAAGCCAATGCTAGGCCTCCCATTGGAGGTGTTTATTCACTGTCATGTACTTCCTATGCAATTTAATTTTTGAATCATCAGACCCAAAAGATGAGTAGGTCGTAATACTGCACAGAAGTCGTTAACACACTCCCTCTTTCGGCTTCAGGGAATCTTTAACACTTAAAAAATATAATAAATAAAAAATATATACCATCCATGCATCCTATTTAAATAGTGAAAACACAAAAGAGAATACCCTACTAAAGCCTTAGGAATAAACCAAGCCTGAGTTGCCGAATTAGGATATCCATGAAATTAAGGTACCGAAAGGGCATTAGTTTTAATTAACTAGTGTAACCAAGTCCCCGGTCTCATAATCTCTGGTTCGCAGGAATAAATTAGTTCTCCCACTAATTTATTTAGGTTTCTAATCGACCTACCAAGAACGATTAGTGGCGACTCCAAATTTTAAATCATTTAAACAAAAACCAAAGTTGCGATTCGGTAGGGCTTGGGAGGGTCCGCGTTAGGTTAGTCAAATCTAATTAACCTAATAATCCGTTAACCGTTTAGAAATATAAAAAAAAATTTAGAGGGTCGCGACAGACTGGCGACTCCGCTGGGACGGGTTTTTAAATTTTCGAAAAAGATACCAATGGAATACTTAAATTTTTTTTGAAATTTTAAAAGTCTTAGTGGACTTAGGCCAATGAAAATTTCATGGATATCTCGCTTCTGGCAATCTTGTTTGGGACTCATTCTGTAGGTGTTTATATGTTTTGCAGGATGGGAGTTACAAGGGGCGGAGTGTTTGATTAACCCATTTATTTTGCAGGCTCGGTGTCGGGATTATTTATTTAATTTCGCACATTTCTAGAATCGCTGTTTTTGATATCAGTTGTTGTGCATGTCTTGCATATTCTGAGGATTACGACACTTGCACACACAAGCGTCTAAACCCAAGTCGCGAAATTTTCCTAGGTAACCATAGATAGGGATCGAATATGCAAAGCTCTTGCGTCGATTGCGCTCGAGTTGACATATTTTATCCGCTCATTATCTGAATTGACAATTCTTCCCATTGTCGTTTGATTGCGCAGAGGGTAAGGTTGTCAATTCAGATAGTGGGGGCCTTTTAGATCCATACCCTGTCTCTCCTTCTTTTATTTTCTAAAGTCAACTCCTCACTTGAGTCATGCGCATGACTATGTGATTTGCATTTCTCCAAGATAAAGTAAGTTCTCTAATTTATCTTGTATTTATTTTTCGGTCGGACCATGCTAGGTGTCAGTCAGTTTTTGAACTTGACATTACGACCATTCTTTCACAAAGAAAATAAGAATTAAATTTGTCCCCCATTCTAAAAAAAATCTTTAAAAATGGATGTGAAAAATCCCTTTGGGGGAATTTTGTTATTGATCAATAAAGGAATTTTTTTTTCATGTCTTTTCCTGCTTCAATAAAAATGAAATGTTCCTAATAAATTTATTTCTGAAAATTTATTTCGATTAAAAAGAAAAACCCCTTCAAAAAAATTTTTTTGGTAAACATCAAGTGATTTTATCACATTTTTCAAATTATAAAAACCTGCAAGGAAACTCTTTTCGAAGAAATTCGCCCGTGTTTTTCTAAACAAATTTCTAAATAAAATTAGACTAATGTCTCGGGGAATTTTGTTGACTAATAAAGGATTTTTGTTATGTCTTTCCTGTTCAATAAAAAATGAAATTTTCCTGACAAATTTACCTCTGAAAATTATTTGATAAAAGGAAAAATTCCTTCAAAAAATTTTGGTAAACATCAAGTGATTTTATCACATTTTTCAAATTATAAAAACTTGCAAGAAAAATGTTTTCCGAGAAATTCGCCCATGTTTTTCTAGGAAAATTTTCTAATTTTGCAAAAATAAAATTAACTAATATAGGAATCATGGACCGACCTCTCTTGGATCACATGCTAATTATGTCCTTTGCTTTTGCAGGGAATCCTAGGTACCTCAAGTGGGAGTAAAAATGGGGAATAACCTCGAGGAATACGATAGGACGGATAATTACCGATGCCTCAACCGATAATCCTGGGGGCAAGCGAATAAGTCTCGAACACAGAATCGTGTTAATTAGTCAGCACGTATGGGCCATGTATATTGATGGAGCATTGAGTGTATCTGTCAGGCCTGTGGTTATGCTTAATGTATTGAGAGGGGGGTTTCTGTATTTTTTGAAAAAGCATAAATGGTGTAATTAAGAACCCATGAAGCGTGTGTATTAACCCGACCTTGCAATGCCTTCTTGATAAATCGACTAAAGGCTTGCTTTTTAACTCCCTTTGATTCGAACCACTGGAGGATATTTAGAGGATCAGTATTTTATTAATGGGTATAGACCACAACCATTCTGCCGACACGGCAAGTGGCACCGAAAGAAAAGGCATGGGCATAGTGGGGGCACGAAACACGTGCCCTGATTTATTTATTGGCGCACTAATCGAGTGGTCGAGCTGGCTCGATTTTATTTGACTGATTGCGAGTCTCAATATGGCTGGTGGGGCCGCCGCCGATTCTCGATATCATCGTCTACAACGGCAAACAAGAACATCAGGAAGGATGTTAAGCCTCGGTATTTCCTGTACCTTGAATCGATCTATGGTGATATTCGGGAGAAGAGATAGCTGGGAAGTTAAGGTACAAACGTGCGAATTTTCCTTTCATTCCATTCATCAACGAGTTTTACAAACAACTCATGTGGGAGGAAAAGTAAAGCCAAACTGAAGCCTGATAACCATTACGAAGGAGCTCAGCTGACTCTCCAAGTTGATGCTCTGGGTGCACGGGCGTTCTCGGGATCAATTCTGCGAGCCTAAAGAAGAGGCGATCGCACTTTTCCTTAGCCTGGGCCATACTGGCTTCGTAATGCTCGACGGCAACTGCAGGTCCGAAATCGCCGCCCTCTCGAAAGCAATGTCTGCCGTAATGTCCTCAGTCTCTCCTGCAGCCAACCACATTTGCCACCTCATCACAATATGCCCGGCTCC
>JAGVVM010013359.1:0-16787 GCA_019149425.1 Psidium friedrichsthalianum
CTAATCCTGAGTGAGCGTCGACCAGAGTGTATTAATGAAGTATTTCCATTCATTTAGAAAGTCTGACTATTAGGTCGAATTTTCAGACTGTCACAAATTCTTTCCCTTCTTATAAAAAATTTCGTCCTCGAAATTTACAGTCTACCAGTCCTTACTTCAAAATAGAGATTACAGGTGGGTCATTCAAACAGGTACGAGTATGTCTCTTCATCTCGTCTTGTTTTCCCACGTGGTTCCTGGGTTCCATGGTGCTCCCAGATGACCTCCAATGGAATCGTCTTGTTCCCTGAGCACTTATTCCTTGCGATCTTCAATCCTTACTGGCCTTTCCACGTAGGAGACTGCGGTCATCCATTTCAATGACTTCATGATCGAGTATATGCCAGGATTTGGCTCTACTTCCTCAGGCATCGATACATGAAATACGTTGTGGATCTGCGACAAGTTCGGCGGTAGAGCCAGACGATAAAGCCAGTGTCCCAATCTTCTCCAATATCTCGAATGGCCCTACGAATCTTGGACTTAGCTTTCCCTTCTTGCAAACCGAGATAATCCTCGAATCTGGCGACACCTTTCAGAAAGACATGATTTCCAACTTGAAATTCCAATGGCTTACGTCTCTTGTCTGCATAGCTCTTCTGCATACTCTGGGCGGTCCTCAGTCTGTCCTTAATCACCTTGACTGCTTCTACTGATTGTTGAACCAATTCTGGGCCTGTTATACTTTTCTCTCCCAACTTCATCCCAACAAATTGGCGTCCTGCCAAGCCCTTCCATACAACGCTTTCAAATGGTGCCATCTGGATGCTCTGCTGGTAGCTGTCTTGTAGGCGAATCCCAGCTAATCCAACTGTTCTTATTCCAGCTCCTTTGTTGCCTCGGCACATCTCTCAGCTTCATCTTAGCTGGATCCACTGATATCCCTTCTCCTGATACAATGTGTCCAAGAAACGCCACTCTGCTCAGCCAGAATCTTAAAACTTCGCATATAGTGCGTGCTCCCTTAAGGTCTGCAGAACAATCCTCAAGTGTTCTTCGTGGTCTTCAGCATTCTTCGAGTACACCAGGATGTCGTCGATGAAGACTATCACGAATCGATCCAAGAACTCCTTGAACACTCTGTTCATCATATCCATGAATGCAGCTGGGGCATTTGTCAATCCAAATGGCATGACGGTGAACTCGTAATGCCCATATCTTGTCCTAAAGGCAGTCTTCGGGATATCCTCCTTCTTGATCCTTAGCTGGTGGTAACCCGTCCTTAGGTCTATCTTGGAGAATACACACGCTCCTTCCAGCTGATCAAACAGATCATCTATCCTCGGCAAAGGATACTTGTTCTTAATCGTCACTTGGTTCAGCTGCCTGTAATCTATACACAGCCGGAGTGATCCGTCCTTTTTCTTAACGAACAGCACCGGAGCTCCCCATGGCGAAGCACTGGGGCGGATAAATCCTTTATCCAGTAGCTCTTGCATTTGCACTTTCAACTCCTTTAGTTCAGACAGTGCCATCCTATACGGCGCTTTTGAGATTGGCTCAGTTCCAGGCGCCAACTCAATTACAAACTCCACTTCACGCTCTGGTGGCAAGCCAGGCAATTCTTGAGGAAATACGTCCGAGTACTCCCTCACTACAGGTACATCCTCTAGCCTCACTTCTTGAACTGAGGAATCTGTTACTGACGCCAAGAATCCTAAGCAACCCTGATCCATCAGCTTAGTTGCTTCTAGGGCTGAAATCCAGGGTATTGAGGTTCCACCTCGGTTACCTTTAAACTCATACTCAGGCCCATCTACTGGGTTCAACCTTATTATACTTCTACTGCAGTCAACGACTGCTCCATGTCTAACCAGCCAATCCATGCCAACAATTACGTCAAAATCATACATGGGCAGGACGGCTAAGTCAATCCCCTCGATTCTATCTCCCAGAGCTATCTCGCACCCCTTACATCCCAACATAACAACTACTCTATCCTTCAATGGGGTGGCCACATGCAATACATGATCTAATGGTCTAGTTTCTATTCCAGCCAACTCAGCAAAACGTGCAGATAAGAACGAATGGGATGCACCAGGATCAAACAAGGCATAGGCGGTATGACCACAGATAGAAACGGTACCTGTGATCACCCCTGGCGCATTTTCAGCATCCTTGCGCGCCACAGCATACACTCGTCCCTGAGCAGGCGGACGGTTCAGAATTCCTTGAGGTGCATTCGCCATTGGTGGCTGCTGCTGCGGTTGGAACTGGGGTCTCGGACCATTCCTCGGGCAGTTCCTTTGCATGTGCCCCATCTGTCCACACCTGAAGCATCCTCCCGTCTTCTTCGGACAGGGGTTGTTCCCATGCCTCCTGCCACAGTCACGGCAGTTCTGATTTCCAGCAAAAGGCGGCTTTCCCAAAGTCTTCCTCGCAGGTGGGACGAACCTGCGGTTGTCCTTTATCGGCCTCTTGCCGAAATCCCTGAAGTTTCTATTCGGCATGAACCGCGATCCAGATGCGGTAGCCTTCTCCTGTAGGTCTCGCTCAATAGCCAGGGCTCGTTCATAGATCTCGTTGTAGTCCCTCAGCCCGGTAGCAATGATCATACTTTTCAGCTCGGGTCTCAGTCCTTCTCTGAACCTTCTGGCCTTGTCCCACGGATCCTCTATCAGCCTTCGAGCAAACTTGGACAGCCTGGCGAACTCGCCCTCATACTGGTCCACAGTCATTTGTCCTTGACGGAGCCTTATGAACTCCTCCATCTTCCTCTCCTGGGCCGCTTCAGAGAAATACTTGCCATTAAACGATGCGCAGAAGGCAGCCCAGTTTGGCCTCATGCCATCAGGGAAGACTCGTCCACGGGTGGCCTTCCACCAATCATCTGCGGTGCTCTGGAGCTGATAGGTCGCCAGTGAGACCTTTTCTTCATCTGTGCATCCAAGCACTGTAAATGCCTTCTCCAGCTGCTCGATCCACAAGGCAGCTACTTCGGGTCCTCCAGTGCCGTCAAACTTGGAGGGTTGCAGCTTCAGAAACTGCTCCACTATGTGATGGGTCTGGCGTCCTCCGTTTCCATGCCCATTGCCCCCATGGGCTCCATTTGCAGCGGCCAAGGCGGCCTCAGCTGCTTGGGCAACAGTGGCAGCTCTCTCAGCAGCTTGCCTACCCATCAGATTGCTCACTTCTGTCAATACCCTCATCATTTCTTCTATTCTTGGGTCTCCTTCAGACGCAGGAGCTCTTGAGCTTGACGCTCCAGCACTGGGTCTTCTGCCCCTATTGCTCATCCTTGCTAATTACTCTCACCTATACCCAATAAAATTCCATTCAGGAATTTGAATCCCTATGACTATCAATCAAGCTTTCGCCTACTGTCGCGTCTACTGACATGAATATGCATGAAAGTTCGCTGCAGCTTTTAATGCAATTGGACTAGGAAGACACCTAGACTCACCCTGACAATGCACAACCTAGGCCACTCTATTCGCCACCTCAACTAGAAGCCTGTCAGGAGCCGCTCCTTGATCGGGTCTCTGCCCCGGCGACCACTCCCCGCCCTCCTCATTTCTTGGTGCGAACAGTTGTCCTAGGTCACCCACGGCCAGAGAGAATCCCACTCCACGTGTCCCATACCACGCTTCATTGCAGTTTTTAGACGTCCCGTCAGACCTGTCCCATACCAGGCTGACGGTTACCCAACCCAATAAAATATGATGCATGCGCTTTTCAAATCCTCAAGTCTTTATTTTAAATCAACTTCATTTTAAACCAGTTTCCTTTTTGATGCAGAAATCGTGCAATGCATGATGGTCAAGCAGCGCGCAACAGCCGACTAGGCATACAAACACATGCAGTATCTAGCAGTCTAACCACTCAGCAATCAGCAATCAAGCACCCTACTCATGGGGCTATGCTCTTAGAACCTTACCTCAGGTCCTGACGCATCTGCAGATTAGTTCAAAACACCATAGTCTATATTCTTACTAGACTAATCGTCTAACTCTGCAAGCACATGCGCCAATCAATTCATGCATTCTACCCTTTTTCTAACCCTTAGGTCTAGGGTCTGTCTATCTAACTACCCCAAATCAACAACCTTATCACTCCAGATCCTCGAACGGTCTCGTATCGAGCTGACCTTGCTCTGATACCACTTCGAACGGGGATGTCACGCCCCGAACCCCAATCGAGCCCGCGACACCCCTGTTCATACACAACCACGAATCCCTGCGTACACCTGGCCTACGAGTAGCGACGGCCCAGGATGCTCATCGCGGCCAAGCGACGCTAGCGCGAACTACAACAATCTAAAACCTGCGGAAGCGTGCCTTCTAAACATGCATACATACATAAGAAGGGTAGCATGAAAAGACAAGAACACTTTTACAAAAGGCGAATTCACAACATATATATATATATAAGCGTTAGATACAGACCCCAAAAGAAAACCTCGCTATGGTCAAGCTATCTACGCTCTCTCAAAAGACTAGACCAGTACAGCATCTCTCAATCCATCTCGAACTCCTCCTCGGGATCCTCCTCGGGGTCCTCCTCTGGGTCCTCCTCTGGATCCTCCTCGGGGTCCTGTGTCCATCGCGTCACCCTCCTCGTGACCATCTATCTCGGATCGTCCAGGTGACGGCATCTCCTGCAGTGGGTCGGGGTCGACCACCTCGCCTCCATACTCTGCTGGCTGCAGCAAGATCGGGTCGTCCTCCATGGGGATCGGGGAGTCTCTCTGAGGTCCCTCGAAGCCATACAGGCCCTCTCTAAACCAGGCCTCGTACCTATGGGGAACAAGATAGGGTCCACCCTGATCTACTAAAACGGTGGTCACATGCCTATGCCACAGAGTGGCGTGCATATCAAAATGGAGGGTAATCTCGGTGTCCATCTGCACTGGCAGTCCAAAAAGCATCGGCGGTGCAGCCATCATGGATGACCTGGATCTGTAAAAGAAGGGCAACCACCGCCCATGAGTCGAAACTCAATAAGCTCACCACTAATCCTAACGTAGGATAGCGTATACTAGTAGGGTCGGTCCTATCCAATGGACTAGGTTCACGGTCCAGGGTTCAGACACTCTCAGTCTCCTCAGTACCAGACCCCAACATGATTAACAGACGTGCAAATTATCATAACAGAGTTCATATCATACAGACGGGCACAAGAGATTTCAATCAGATGCCATATGCAATTTCGCAGGCCTCAACCGGCCATATCGGATCCCAATGGATCATGTTCAGGCCTCAATCGGCCATAACGGGTCCCAATAGACCATGCCCATCTGTCACTCCAAATCCCATCAGGGCTCACCCAACAGTGCCCTACGGCAATTACCACACTGCGTCTCGAACGCCTTACGTTGGTCTCCCTTTTCTCTCCACTTCCCCTCTGGGCACATTCTCGCGTCACAACTCTGGTGACCCATGCCATGCTCTCAATGAATGCGGGCCCACATGATTGCAATCAGTCAATCAAACATAGAGCATGCATGATGTGGCATAAATGCACCAGTACAGAACGCATCAAGCAACCATCACACTCTCATGTGCACAACATGCCAAGCCATAAGGAAATCAAAGGGCCCACGCACAATCCCTTAACCAGAAAGCCTCAATAGGGTATCCCCTAATAATTCTCGGGTCAAACCCATAACGATAGGAATCTCACCTCAGCGGCCTTAACAACTCGGCCTAAACCCAATCACCCATGCTAGTCCCCTGGGAGTTATTAACCCACGACTAATGATTCAATGATTAAACAGTCCCTCAGGTGTGTTGAATCAGGCTTATCTTGGTTTAGGGCCCAATTAAAGGATTCGAGTTCGAATGGGCCTAATGCCTGACCTGAGGCCCAAGGCCCATATGGGTGAATAAGTTCATTAGGGTAAGTCGGCCCATCATAAGGTTTAAAGCCCATTAGTCAAGTTGGGCCCATTAGATTCAAAGTTAAATGAAATGGGTTAGGCCCATTAGGATTAAGTTGGGCTTAATAAATTCAATTGGGTCCTAATAGAACCAAGGCCCAATTACCAATCTTAGGCCCATTAATTAAATCTTAAGTCCATTATGAATTTAAGGCCCAATTAGAATTAATTTCGTGTAGGGCCCAAGCCCATTTTAAAGGATTAACCAATTAAGCCCATTTAGCCCATTTTAGGCCCATTTAGTCATTCTAGGCCCATGTACACTAGTGGGCTTCATAAATTAATGTTCAAGATTATAATTTGGGCCCAATAAACTTAAATTTTCGTCCATAAAGGCCCACCATCATAATTTTGGGTTCAATTAGTTAGTTTAGGCCCAATTAGTGTGAATTTAGTTCGCAAGGCCCATCAATTAGCTTAGGCCCATCATTTCTCACGCTTAGCCCATCTTTGCAGCCCACATATCTAACATTTCCAAGCCCAATTCATGTCCTCTAGGCCCTACACGCACGGCCCAATATGTACACAAGATGGGCCTAAAGCCCATTAATCTTAATCACACAAATTATACACTAATCACCCTAATTAGCCACTAACACATACCATCCACACATATACATTCTAGCCTAAACTAGGATTAGAGGATTGCTTACCGGTGTGGCTGGTGGTGGCGGCTGGCCGGCGTTTGGGGCGGACGGTGGCCGACGGCAACGACGGCAACTAGAGGCGGCCGAGAGAACAAGAGAGGGATTAGGTCGGCCGGTGTCCGTGGGGTCCCAAACCACGAAATGAAGACATGAAGAAGGAGAGGGAAGGCTCACCGTGATGGGACGATGGCTGGTGGTGGTGACCGACGGCGGCAAGGCGACGACGGGAGCGACGGGGACGGCGGACGGTGGAGTTGCTTCGCGGGCCGAGAGGAAGAGAGAGAGACGGTGAGGTCGGGGCATCAAGGCACGGGAATGAAGAGACAAGGACTAGAGAGGCTTACCGTGACGTGGGAATGCCGACGGTGAAGGTGGCCGGCGGAGACGGTGGCGGACGGGCGGTCCACGGCGGCCACGGGCGAGAGGCCGAGAGGGAGAGAGAGGATCGGGAGAGAGGGAGAGGAGAGAGAGATGGCGGCCGAAAAATGAGAGGGAGGAGAGAGAAGATTATAGGATTAAAGGCAAAAAGGACAAAATGGAGGTGGAGTGGTTAGGGAAATAGTGACATGGATTGATGGATTGATTTCCTTGGGAATTGTGCCATGACTTGATGTGATTGATTGACATGACACTTGATTGATGTGACATCTGATTTGACTTGCCTCGATTTGCGTGCCAAATGCACCGATCGGGTCCCGAGCGCGAACGGATTTTAGACTGGATTTGGTGTCGGTCTGTCGAATCTACTCTCAAAAATCCTAATTAGTCTCATTCTAAGGTCTGAGCATTTACCGGGGGCATTTCGGTAATTTTCCATTCACGTCTTGCTTCACGACGTGCACCGGCTGTCTGACCTTCAGTCGACATTTCTGAAACCGACTTCATTTCTTCATTGCGTTTATCTTACCGATTCGATTGTCCATCGTCAGATTTCATTTTGTGGTCAATTTCACTAAATACCGACCCTGTCTCAGTCTCAAGCCAACGGGCGGCTGATTGGGAAAAATTCCCAGGTAGCCTTTCCCTTTCGGTTGGTCAGCTCAGGGTAGCTAATCCTGAGTGAGCGTCGACCAGAGTGTATTAATGAAGTATTTCCCTTCATTTAGAAAGTCTGACTATTGGGTCGAATTTTCAGACTGTCACAGCTACCCCATTGAAGGATAGAGTAGTTGTTATGTTGGGTGTAAGGGGTGTGAGATAGTTCTGGGAGATAGAATCGAGAGGATTGACTTAGCCGTCCTGCCCATGTATGATTTTGACGTAATTGTTGGCATGGATTGGCTGGTTAGACATGGAGCAGTTATCGACTGCAGTAGAAGTATAATAAGGTTGAACCCAGTAGATGGGCCTGAGTATGAGTTTAAAGGTAACCGAGGTGGAACCTCAATACCCTGGATTTCAGCCCTAGAAGCAACTAAGCTGATGGATCAGGGTTGCTTAGGATTCTTGGCGTCAGTAACAGATTCCTCAGTTCAAGAAGTGAGGCTAGAGGATGTACCTGTAGTGAGGGAGTACTCGGACGTATTTCCTCAAGGCCTGGCTTGCCACCAGAGCGTGAAGTGGAGTTTGTAATTGAGTTGGCGCCTGGAACTGAGCCAATCTCGAAAGCACCGTATAGGATGGCACTGTCTGAACTAAAGGAGTTGAAAGTGCAAATGCAAGAGCTACTGGATAAAGGATTTATCCGCCCCAGTGCTTCGCCATGGGGAGCTCCGGTGCTGTTCGTTAAGAAAAAGGACGGATCACTAAGGCTGTTAGACTAAGTGTTTTTAATGGGCCTTGTAATTGGACGAAATTTTAATTAAATTGGGCCTTGGTTATGGTCTTGGATATGAAATATAAGGCCCAATAATATACATGGGCTTAGGATAACAAATTGGGCCTAAAATGGTCAAATTGGGCTTAATAGGCTAACCTTTAGAAATGGGCTTGGGCCTTGCACGAATTTAATATATTAATGGACCGAATTATATATCTTAATTTAAGAAATAAATTATGGGCCTTGAACCTTAGAACGGGCCTTAGGCCCACTCGAACCTAAATAAATTAATTAGGTCCTAACCTAAGCTAAGCCTAATTTAATTAAACTCAAGGGTTTATTAAAACACTAAATCATTAATCGTGGGTTATTAATTCCCTGGAACTAACCTTAGCTACTGGGTTCGACTGGATTACTGGGATTGTCTGGATCGAGTTCCAATTTAGTGGATTCCTGAGATAATGCTAAACAGGTTGGGTTTACTTGGGGAACTGATTGTAGAGCACTGGGCCTACGTGATACCTGTTTTGGCAACGTAATAAGTTGCTCGTATGATTCTTTGATGTGCTCTGTTCCAATATTTATGTACTACTGCATGCATGCTCTGTGATTGAATCGCTGCTTGCGACTATCTAGGCCCCGCATACATTGAGAGCATGGCATGAGTCACCAGAGATGTGACATGAGAAGGAGCCCCAGAGGCGTTGATACGCGGGGAAATGGAGAAAAGGGAGTAACCAACGTAAGGCGTCAGAAACGCAGTTGTGGCATTTGCCAAGTGGCACTGTTGGTGAGCCCTGATGGGAATTGGAGAGATAGACGGGCATGATCCATTGGGATCCGTTATGTCACGCCCCGAACCCTACGGGCCCGCGACATCCCTGTCTCATGCGATGAATCTTTGCGTTCGCCTGGCCTACGAATCAGCGACGGCCCAGGATGCCCATCGCGGCCAGACGACGCTCTGCCAAGAATTAACAACCTGCGGAAGCGAATCTACAAACCCATACATACATGCATGCAAAAAGGGGTAGAAGGGGTATGAACAAGTACAACCATATCATATTTATAATATGAGCGTTAGGTACAGACCCCAAAAGAAAACAAACCACAGACGCCACCTCCAAAGATTCCTACGCTCTAAATTGCAACCCTCAAATAGACTACTCATCCCAAGCGTCACTCCTCGGGGTCGAACTCCTCTGGATCATACTCCTCCTCGTGGTCGGTGTCCATGGCATCGCCCTCTTCGTGGCCGTCTATCTCCGAACGTCCAGGGGATGGCAGCTCCAGCATCGGGTCGGGATCTACCACCTCTCCTCCATATGCAGCAGGTTGCAAAATCGTGGGGTCGTCCTCCATGAGTATCGGGGCATCTCTCAAAGGTCCCTCAAAACGAAACATGTCCTCCCTATACCAGGCCTCAAACCTATAGGGAACAAAATGGGGACCTCCCTGATCCACCCACACAGTAGTCAATCGCCTAAGCCACATCGTGGCATTCTCATCGTAGTGGCGGGTAGCCTCGGACTCCATCTGCACTGGCAGACCAAAAAGTATAGGGGGCACGGCCATCACTGGCGACCTGGATCTGAAAAAGAAGGGCAACCACCGCCCGTGAGTCAATGACTCAGCAAGCTCACCACTAATCCTAGCGTAGGATAGAGTATACTAGTGGGGTTGGTCCTATCCAGTAAACTAGAGTTTGTGATCCAAGGTTCAGACACTCTCAGTTACCCTCGGTACCAGACCCCCAACGCATAAGCAAACGCGCAAGCATAGCAATGCAGATCATACAACACAGACGGGCAAGAATAAACAGTCAGTCATAATGCCATATGCCAATGATGCAGGCCTCAATCGGCCATAACGGATCCCAATGGATCATGCCCGTCTATCTCTCCAATTCCCATCAGGGCTCATCCAACAGTGCCACTCGGCAAATGCCACAACTGCGTTTCTGACGCCTTACGTTGGTTACCCCCTTTTCTCTCCATTTCCCCGCGTATCAACGCCTCTGGGGCTCCTTCTCATGTCACATCTCTGGTGACTCATGCCATGCTCTCAATGTATGCGGGGCCCAGATAGTCGCAAGCAGCGATTCAGTCACAGAGCATGCATGCAGTAGTACATAAATACTGGAACAGAGCACTTCAAAGAATCATACGAGTAACTTACTACGTTGCCAGAACAGGTATCACTTAGGCCCAGTGCTCTACAATCAGTTCCCCAAGTAAACCCAACTCGTTTAACATTATCTCGGGAACCCATTAAATTGGAACTCGATCCAGACAATCCCAGCAATCTAGTCGAACCCAGTGGCTAAGGTTAGTTCCCAGGGAATTAGTAACCATGATTAGTGATTTAGTGTTTGAATATCACTTCAAGTGTAATTGAATTAGGCTTGGCTTAGGATAAGGCCCAATTAATAGATTTAGGTTCTAGCGGGCCTAAGGCCCAATCCAAGGTTCAAGGTCCATAATTTACTTCTTAAATTAAAATATAATTCAGGCCCATTATTATATTTAAATTCGGGTAGGGCCCAAGCCCATTTCTAAAGATTAACCTATTAAGCCCAATTTGACCATTTTAGGCCCAATTTGTTATCCTAAGCCCATGTATATTAATGGGCCTTATATTTAATATTCAAGAACCTAATTTGGGCCTAATTAATTCAGATTTTCGTCCATGTGTGGCCCATTATTAAAACTTGGGTCCAAGAGTTCCAAATTGGCCCAATTAGTATGGAATTAGATCCTTAGGCCCATTAACTTGTTTTGGCCCATGAGTCCACACGCCCATACTATCAATTTTAGCCCACTAAAGTTATTTCATGGCCCAAATTCAATCTCTCAAAGCCTCACGCGCACGGCCCATTATCCACACCCGATTAGCTCAAGGCCCATTATGCTTAATTACACATATTACACCCTAATCACCTTAATTAGCCACTAACACCACAACCCATACACACATACAACTAGCCTAAACCAAGATTAGAGAGTGAAGCTTACCTAAATGAGCCACAAATGACGACGGGGGCGGCAAGGGACACCGGCGGACGGACGGTGAAGGCGACGGCGAAACGGGCGGCTAGAGGAGAGAGAGATGTGTCACGGTTTTGGTTGGCCTCATGGGGGCCCTCACGGCCACAAGAACAAGAACAAGAAGAGCCAGAGGACTTACCAAGGGACGGTGGAAATGGGGATGATGGACGGCGGCCGAACGATGAGATGACGGGGACGACGACGTTGGTGTTCGGGCGGCCGGCTTGAAGAAACAAGGGAGGAAGAAGAAGAAAAAGAAGAAGAGAGGGAGAGAATGTCACGCCCCGAACCCTATGGGCCTGTGACAGTCTGAAAATTCGACCCAATTGTTAGAATTTCTAAATGAATGGAAATACTTCGTTAATACACTCTGGTCGATGCTCACTCAGGATTAGCTACCCTGGGATGACCAACCGAAGGGGAAAGGCTATCTGGGAATTTTTCCCAATCAGCCGCCCGTTGGTCTGAGACTGAGACAGGGTCGGTATTTAATGAAATTGACCACAAAATGAAATCCGACATTGGACAATCGAATCAGCAAGACAAACACGATGAAGAAATGAAATTGGTTTCAGAAATGTCGACGGAAGGTCGGACAGCCGGTGCACGTCGAGAAGCAAGACGTGAATAGAAAATTACCGAAATGCCCCCGGTAAATGCTCAGACCTTAGAATGAGACTCAATAGGATTTTTGAGAGTAGAATCGACAGACCGACACCAAATCCAGTCTAAAATTCGTTCGCGCTCGGGACCCGATCGGTGCATTTGGCACGCAAATCGAGGCGAGTCAAATCAAGATGTCACATCAATCAGATGTCAAATCAATCAATCATGGCACAATTCCCCATGCAATCAATCAAATCAATCAAAGGACAAATCAAATCAAATTCCCCAATACCTAACCCCACTATAATCTTATTTTTGAAATTTATGCATTATAATCTATTTCACTCCCTCACTCTCTCTCCTCCCCTCTCATTTTCGGTCAAACTCTCTCCCTCCTCTCCCGAAATCCTCTCTCCCTCTCGGCCTCTTCCTCGCCCGTCCGCCGCCGCCGTGGAGCCGCCGTCGTCCTCGGCCACCGTCGGTCTCCCGTCACCACGGTAAGCCTCTCACCTCTTCTCCTTTTCGTTCCCATAGCCACGAAGGCCACCATGGGAGCTGACCCCGACCTCACTCTCTCCCTTTTTCTCTCGGTCAGCCCCACGTCCGCCCGAGGCCGTCCGCCCGTCGTCGTCGTTCGCCGTCGTTCACCACCGTCCGCCATCACCGACCATCATCCTTGGTTGGTGAGTCCTCTAGTCCCTTCCCCTCTTCATTTTCGTGGGCCGTGAGCCACCATAGGCCGGCCAAGTCTCACCGTCGCTCTCTCTCTCTCTCGGCCAGCCGTGCCGTCGCCGAACCGCCGGCCGTTCGCCCCATTTCCGCCGTCCAGCCGCCGTGTCCAGCCCCTCCACGGTAAGCTCTACCCCTAATCTTGACCTAGGCTAGTTGTATATGTGTGTTGTGTTGTGTAATGATGGCTGGTTATTGCGATTGGAAGCTAATATGGATGATTAGTCCTAGTTAAGCTTAGACTAATTGAGTAATGGTTGACTTGGGCCGAGATATGGGCTGATGCCATGGTGTTTGGGCCTTGGAATGGACTTTGTGGGCTGATTTGGATAGACCTAGGCGTGAAGAATGTGGGCCGAAGGATTATAATGGGCTTGGGGTTCTAATTTTTAGCTAATTGGGCCTAAATAACTCTAATTGAACCCAAGTTTGTTAATGGGCCTTATATGGACGAAAATTGCAAGTGAAGGGGCCCAAATGATGGTTTGGAACATTTAAAAATGAGGCCCAATGATGTACATGGACCTAGGATGTCTAAATGGGCCTAAAATGGGCTAATTGGGCTTAATTGGCTAACTCTTAAAAATGGGCTTGGGCCCTACACGAAAATTTAACTATAATGGGCCTTAATAACATAATGGACTTAAGATTGGTTAATGGGCCTTAGTTACTAATTGGGCCTTACTTAATTTATTAAGCCCAATTAGGTTTAATGGGCCTAACTCACTGCGCTAAACCTTGAATCCTATCGGACCCAACTTGACTTATGGGCTTAAAACACTTTAAGGGGCCGAATTACATTAATGGACTTCCTTACCCTTATGGGCCTTGGGCCTTGGTTCGGGCTTTAGGCCCATTTGAACTGAATCCTATAATTGGGCCTTAAACCCAACCGATCTTAATTCAACTGCACCGAGGGGTCAATAAAACACTGAATCAATAGTCATGGGTTATTAACTCCAGGGGAATAGCATGGGTGTTTGGGCTTAGGCCGAGTGATCGGATTTGCTAGATGAGAGTCCAATTGTTATGGTCTGACCCGAGGATCAATGAGTGATATCCTATCATATCTGTCTGACTGAGAAATTGTGCGTGGGCCCTTGGATTCTCTTATGGCTTGACTTGTTGTGCACGTGAGGGTGTGGTAGTTGCTTGATGCGTTCTATACTTGTGCATATATGCCATGTCATGCATGCTCTACGTTTGATTTGCTGATTGCAATCCCGTGGCCCCGCATACATTAAGAGCATGGCATGAGTCACCGGAGCTGTGACGCGAGAATGTGCCCAGAGGGGAAGTGGAGAGAAAAGGGAGACCAATGTAAGGCGTTTTGAGACGCATTGTGGTAATTGCCGTATGGCACTGTTGGGTGAGCCCTAATGGGATTTGGAGTGACGGATGGGCATGGTCTATTGGGACCCGTTATGGCCGGTTGAGGCCTGAGTACGATCCATTGGGATCCGATATGGCCGGTTGAGGCCTGTAGCATTGCATATGGCATCTGATTGACATCTTGTACCTGTCTGTATGATATGAACTGTGTTGTGATAATTGGTACGCGCGTTAGCCATGTTGGGGTCTGGTACCGAGGAGTGAGAGTGCCTGAACCCTGGACCGAGAACCTAGTCCGTTGGATAGGACCGACCCTACTAGTATACGCTATCCTACGTTAGGATTAGTGGTGAGCTTATTGAGTTTCGACTCATGGGCGGTGGTTGCCCTTCTTTTACAGATCCAGGTCACCCATGATGGCTGCACCGCCGATGCTTTTTGGATTGCCAGTGCAGATGGACACCGAGATTACCCTCCATTTTGATATGCACGCCACTCTGTGGCATAGGCATGTGACCACTGTGTTAGTAGATTAGGGTGGACCTTATCTTGTACCCCATAGATACGAGGCCTGGTTTAGAGAGGGCCTGTATGGCTTCGAGGGACCTCAGAGAGACTCCCCGATCCCCATGGAGGACGACCCGATCTTGCTGCAGCCAGCCGAGTATGGAGGTGAGGTGGTCGATCCCGACCCATTGCAGGAGATGCCGTCACCAGGACGATCCGAGATTGATGGTCACGAAGAGGGTGACGCGATGGACACTGACGAGGAAGATCCAGAGGAGGACGCAGAGGAGGACCCCGAGGAGGATCCTGAGGAGGAGTTCGAGATGGATTGAGTTCTGCTGTACTGGTCTAGTCTTTTTGGAGAGAGCGTAGATAGCATGACCATAGCGAGGTTTTCTTTTGGGAGTCTGTATCTAACGCTCTATATATATATATATATATATATATATGTGATGTGTATTATCTTTTGTAAAAGTGTTCTTGTCCTTTCTCGCTACCCTACAATCTTATGTATGTATGCATGTGTAGAAGGCACGCTTCCGCAGGTTTTAGATTATTGTCATTTTGCGCTAGCGTCGCTTGGCCGCGATGAGTATCCTGGGCCGTCGCTACTCGTAGGCCAGGTATACGCAGGGATTCGTTGAAGTGGTACGAACAGGGGCGTCGCGTGATCGAATGGGGTTCGGGGCGTGACATCCCCGTTCGAAGTGGTATCAGAGCAAGGTCAGCTCGATACGAGACCGTTCGAGGATTTGGAGTAATAAGGCTGAGGAATTTTGGGGTAGACAGATAGAAAGACCCTAGACCTAGGAAGTAGGAAGGGTAAAATGCATGAATTGATTGGCGCATGTGTTTGCTAGTAGGGCTAGATGGTTAGTCTAGCGTAGCCATAAACTGTGATGTTTCAGGCTAACTTGCAGATGCGTCAGGACCTGAGGTAAGGTTCTAAAGCATAGCCCCATGAGTAGGGTGCTTGATTGCTGATTGCTGGGTGGTTAGACTACTAGATACTGCGTGTGTTTGTATGCCTAGTCGGCTGTTGCGCGCTGCCTGACCATCATGCATTGCACGATTTCTGCATTAAAGGAAAAATGGTTTAAAATGAAGATGATTTAAAAACAAAGAGTCAAGGTTTGAAAAGTGCATGCATCATATTTTATTGGGTTGGGTAACCGTCAGCCTGGTATGGGACAGGCCTGACGGGACGTCTAAAAACTGCAATGAAGCGTGGTATGGGACACGTGGAGTGGGATTCTCTCTGGCTGTGGGTAACTTAGGACAACTGTTCGCACCAAGAAATGAGGAGGGCGGGGAGTGGTCGCCGGGGCAGAGACCCGATCAAGGAGCGGCTCCTGACAGGCTTCTAGTTGAGGTGGCGAATGGAGTGGCCTAGGTTGTGCATTGTCAGGGTGAGTCTAGGTGTCTTCCTAGTCCAATTGCATTTAAAAGCTGCAGCGAACTTTCCATGCATATTCATGTCAGTAGACGCGACAGTAGGCGAAAGCTTGATTGATAGTCATAGGGATTCAAATTCCTAAATGGAATTTTATTGGATCTAGGTGAGAGTGATTAGCGAGGATGAGCAATAGGGGCAGAAGACCCAGTGCCGCTGCATCGAGTTCGAGGGCTCCTGCGCCTGAAGGAACCCGAGGATAGAAGAAATGATGAGGGTGTTGACAGAGGTGAGTAATCTGATGGGTAGGCAAGCTGCTGAGAGAGCTGCCACTGTTGCCCAAGCAGCTGAGGCCGCCTTGGCCGCTGCAAATGGAGCCCATGGGGGCAATGGGCATGGCAATGGAGGACGCCAGATGTCACGCCCCGAGCCCCATCGAGCCCGCGACACCCCTGTTCATACACATCAATAAATCCCTGCGTGCACCTGGCCTACGAGTAGCGACGGCCCAGGATGCTCATCGCGGCCAAGTGACGCTAGCGCAAACGACGATAATCTAAAACTGCGGAAGCGTGCCTTCTGAACATGCATACATACATAAGATGGTGGGGTAGCATGAAAAGACAAGAACACTTTTACAAAAGGCGATACACAACATATATATATACATAAGCGTTAGATACAGACCCCAAAAGAAAACCTCGCTATGGTCAAGCTATCTACGCTCTCTCAAAAGACTAGACCAGTACAGTATCTCTCAGTCAATCTCGAGCTCCTCCTCGGGATCCTCCTCGGGGTCCTCCTCGGGATCCTCCTCTGGGTCCTCCTCGTCAGTGTCCATCGCCCGCAA
>JAGVVM010013360.1:0-16903 GCA_019149425.1 Psidium friedrichsthalianum
CCCGCACTGGCGTCAGACCTCAAGGAAGAGTCCGTCACCATAGTGGCTTCTGAATGGTCAGAAGGAGAACTATGCTTGTGCCTCTAAAGGGAAATCAAAGGAGGAGGTCTGCGTCCTGGTAATTCAGATGAAGTGTTTGACTGCCTCAAGTGTGATTCAAATGGGGACATATTCCTTGGAAGACCTCAAGAAGAATCATGTGAGACAAAGGTGTGAGTAAAAGGGGAAAAATGAAAGGGGGAGGGGAGAAGGATCGACAGTAGGATCTTCAAGAGCTCCGGGAGGATTCACATAGAGAAGCCGAATCAGATTCAGAAAAACTTCACATGGGTTTTGAAGAGTTGTTTCATGAATGGATTCAGATTTCTGCAGGCTGGACTAGCGAAGACCCACGTTTGTGACAAGATCCGATGTGATTTCTGAAGTACGGGAAGTGAAAGGATTCGATCTACAGGATGCGTCCTCCTGTCATTAGGACAAAAAATCCTTGATTGAATATTATCTTTCTTTCCTTCCTCAGAAGATTCAACATCTCATGAAAATGGAAACTTGGGATTTAGTTTTATGGGCAACTGAATCTGAAGTAACCAGAACCTTTCTTCAACAGGTACCTAGCATCCCTTCCAAGTTTATCTCGCTCGATCAAGGTGATTGAAGATTGACGAGTGATTCCGTGGAGCCCTTGACAACGGCTAGTTCGAGGTGAAAGGGGTATAAAAGGAGAGTGTGGTATTCGTTCAGTATATGAGAAAAAGGACGAGCAAAAACTATTGAGAATTTTTTTATTCTCGTGGAATACTCTTTGTGAGAATTGAGAGAAGTTTATTGTAACCTTGCGATCATCTAGTGAAAACCGCCAATCGGCTGTCCATCGTGGGAGAGTGGACTAGGCTTACTATAGCCGAACCACTATAAATCTGTTGTGTCACATTTTCTCCTTCTGAACTCCTTTATTCATGCATACTTGAATCTGTTTAGTTTCAATACTCAGTTTCTGTGCTTGCTTGCGCTTATAACCTCAAAACCAACCAAGCACCTATTCACCACCCTCTAGGGTGTCGTTGCTAGCTACATCAGAAAAGTTGTTGTGAAAAGGGGGCAAGGAGATCCTCATCAAAACAATAGTTTCAACAATTACTCAATATGCATGTTTATTTTCAAGATCTCACTATCAATTTGCCAAGCTATTGAAAGAAAGATTTGCCTCATTTTGCCAAATTTGATACTCAAAGCTTCTGATGATCAATGAGTTCATATGGCAGCTGTCCCTTATTCTTCCTAACAGTTCTGTGCATGTGCAAGAAGATGATGGCCCTATGATTTTTGGCTTCAAATCGAGAAACTATGTTTTAGAGTAATCCTTTAGGCCTAAGCCAATGATGACTACCTTGTGCAGATAATCACATCCGAGAAGAAAGTGGTAGTGTTCAACATGAGCCTTATTTGCTCTGTAGAGATTTGGATTACTAGAGAGAGTTTTTCTGTAATAGCATCTTCTGAGATAGGAATAGGAGCAAAGTAGATAGCTCATAACTTAGAATTTTTGCAAGTTTCTGCAGCACTTAGAATGATGTTCTGACCAAAGAAAGAAATATGAATGGCATCTTAAGAGATCATAGAGAAGTTCGAATAAAAATAAGTAGTCAACTCAAGATAACAAGGAGTATTTAGGGAGTAGAGAGTTTGCAAATGCATATTAAAAGCATATTAAGGACCTACAAACCATTCTTCTCAAAATACTTGAAGTCAACATGCCTATTTAACCATAGAATTGAAATATTCATGATGCTCACAGGATTTGAAAATCTTGTTCACCTGCCTTCCTTGACTAAAAACTTCATCACCATACCTTGAAAATGAGCATATATCATCTCATCATCATCTTCCCTCAAATGATCACTAAAAAGCTTAGCCTTAATCTTATTTCCTTTCAACCTTATCACCTTCAAATCTTGCTTCATCGAAACAATTTTTACTTCCTCAGTCCTTGAAGATTCGTCAACCTTCTCTTTTCCTTTCTTTAGAAGGTTCAGATGATGTGGGCTTATTTTTCTCAAATTCTACCCTTACTTTCACAACCCACCTAATCTCAAATTGCGTCAACATTGCACTAAAGCCTTGCAATTCTCCTTCATCAAAAAATAATATCGTCGTTTAGAAAAATCCTAAATTTACTTATCAGCCCTACCGAATCATATTCAATATACCTCTAGCTAATCTAATTCTAGAATAAGCAAGAAGATTGGCATTCTGAGAAGGAGTTTCTTATTTCCTTTTTTTCGATTTGATCTTCAATCTTATGCCTCCTTTTTTCTTTGATCATTGGCAGGGGTCTCAACCTCTAGGGCTTTAGCAGCAAGGGTTGCGGCGATAGTTTTGATTGAGGAGCATTACTAGTTTCTTCAGCTCTCTGCTCCTCGCCTCCATTTCTAAGGACTTGAAAGATTATATTGAGTGGGAGCGCCTATTGAAGCTTTAGGTCCTCGCATCTCTAATCTTCCCAAGCATCGAGAACCATTAGCGAATTTCTTTTGGGTCGTAGGGTTCTTAAGTGTCAATGAAGATTTGATGATTGAGTTGAGAGAAAAGAGAGAGCGAGACTTTCGAGAGAAAAGTTGCAGGCGAGTGGTTTTTAGATTTTGAGCTAAGTGAGAAAATTGAAGTTTCAAGAGTATAGGAATTGAAGTTTTGAAGAGGAGTGACGGTTCAGTTTATAAATTTTGTCATCAACAAAAAAGGAAACGGCTTTTTGACATTTAAGAGATTTGAGATTTCATTTACTAAAAATAAAATATTTTGAAAAGATATGAAAAATTATTTTTGAAAATGTAATATTCAATCAATTCAATCAAAATAAACCCATAATCATAATATCAGACAAAATATTAAAAAGATTGATATTATGTGTACCTTATTTGTTGCTAAAAATAACTACTTATGCGCCAAAATTTTAAACGAACAAACTTGATGTTCGTACCTTCAAATGTTTGAAGACTTCTTCAAATGATACTTTTAGTTTAGATGTTCCATTCAACCATTTATACCTTCCCAGATGATGTTTTTACTCTTGGAAATTAATATCATCCTCAAATGGCAAGCAGTTTCTGAAATCATCATCCTCAGATGTTGAGCAAATTCTGAAACTTTACTTTGATCTTTCTCAGATGTTACATCTTCCTTAAAAGCAAATTTAACCTATCTTAAAGGTAACTTCATCATGCATAATAGTGATACCTTATTCTTGTCTAATTATATTCAAAAGAACCTTTTTTGAAGAGGCTTTGTGAATATATCAGCTAATTGATGTTTTTAGTCAACAAATTGAATATTAGCATCACCATTGTGCATGTGATTTATGAATGTGGCCGAGTTGGTTTGCGCTCAGTTCCTTTCACGAGAGGTCCTGGGTTCAAAAACTTCTCGGCGTTAGGTGACTTAACCGGGGGCCCGTAGTTGTGGGGTCTACGAGTTCTTCTGAGGACTAGTCGTGCTTCACCGCTGGTTTGAGCGCAAGCTCATTGGCTACACGGACACCTCCGGTCATTAAAAAAAACATCACCATTATGCATGTGATTACGAATGAAATGATGCCTAATTTCAATACGTTTAACTCGAGAATACAGAATTAGATTCTTTGTGAGATTGCTTGCATTGGTGTTGTCACACTTGATTTTCACATTTGAAGCTTCAACACCAAAGTCTCCCCAATTGTTACTTCATTCATAAGATCTAAGCACAACAACTCCCCAAGGCGATATATTTAGCTTCTGTGGATAATAGTGCCATAGTGTTTTCTTTGAATACCAAGACACTAGTATAGATCCTAGAAGTTGACATATTGCTGAGGTGCTTTTCCTGTCTAATTTGCAACCTGCAAAATCGGCATCTGAATAGCTATGTAAAATAAGATCTAAGGTCTTTGGATACCATAATCCCTAATTAGGATTGATTCCAATAAATTTTATTATCCCTCTATACTATAGAGAGATGTGATTCCTTAAGGTCTGATTGAAATCTAGAGCACATACACACTAAAAATGATGTCAGGTCAACAAGCTGTAAGATATAATAGAGAATCGATTATGCTTCTATATAGCTTCTGATCAACCCGTTTTCCCCATTCATCCTTATCTAGCTTAAATGAATAAGATATTGGTGATTCAGTTTTCTTGACCAAACTTCTTTATAATTTCCTTCACGTATTTCTTTTGATTTATGAAAGTTCCTTGTTCTATTTGATTCACTTGAAGTCCAAGGAAGAATGTGAGTTGTCCCATCATGCACATTTCAAACTCGCTCTGCATGATTTGAGAGAAATTCTTGCAAAGCTTTTTTGTTAGAAGAACCAAATATGATATCATCAACATATATTTGAATAAGTAAGATATTGTTACCTTCCTTTTGATAAAAAAATTTGTATTTACTTTACCTTTTTCAAAATCTTTATCAACAAGAAAATTACTTAACCTCTTATACCAAGCTTGCGATGCTTACTTGAGTCCATAAAGAGCTTTCTTAAGTTTGTAGACATGACCTGAGCTCTTTGGATCTTCAAATTCTCGTGGTTGGTTCACAGACACCTCTTCTTTGACGTAACCATTTAAAAATGATCTATTGATATCCGTCTGATATAGCTTGAAGTTGTTGTAGCAAGCAAATGCTAGGAGTAATATAATAGATTCCAATATTGTTACAAGAGCATATGTTTCATCATACTCAATCCTTCTTCTTGAGAGTATTCCTTGGTTACAAATCTTGCCTTATTTCTTATAACTTTGTCCTTACCATCCAACTTGTTTCTAAATACCCATCTGGTTTCAATAATTGAATGATCCTTGGATCTGGGCACAAGTTCCCAAACTTCATTGAGTTTGAATTACGTACCTTTTTTTTTTTTTTTGCATTACTTCAACCTAGTTTTCGTTTGCAAGGACCTCTTCAATTTCTTTGGGTTCCACTTTAAATACAAGTGAAAAAGTGTTTTAACATTCTTGAGTTTGGATCTGGTTTTGTATTTCATCTTCTATATTTCTAATGACAAGATCTATAGAATAACTGGATTTGTGTTTCCAGTTCTTATTATATCTTCTGTCTTGTTCATCTTCTGGAGAAAGATCTAGGTTTAGTTCTCAGATGATGTAATAGCATGAGCGTCATTGATGTTCTGAGCGGTTTCAAATGATGTTTGTTCTCATATGATGGAGTTTGCTCAGATGATGGATTCCTCTTAGAAAATATGGTTATTTCAGCACCTAAGTATCATTTCCATCTTCAAACCTCACGTTCATTGATTCTTCAACTGTTCTTGAGCTCTTGTTAAAAACTCTGTATGCCTTACTTGAAGTGGAATATCCAAGAAAACACTCCTTCATCTAATCTTTCATCAAACTTTCCCAAACGATCACTTGAGTTTTTGAGGATAAAACATTTATAGGCAAACACATGAAAGTATGATGTGCTTGGTTTCTTGCCTTTGTAAAGTTCATAGGGGATTTTTTCAAGCAATGATCTCAGAAAAAGCACAATTTATGATGTAAAAAACAGTAGAAACCGCTTTTGCCCAAAAATGGGAAGTAGATTTGCTTGCAATCAAGAGAGTTCATGTCATTTCTTATAAAAATCGATTTTTCCTTTCAATTACTCCATTTTTGTTAAGGAGTATAAGGAGATGAAAAATTATTCTGAAAACCATTTTGATCACAAAAATCTATAAATATTTGACTTTTAAATTCTCTCCTACAACCTATTTTGATGCTAAAAATTGAATAAAATTTTTCATTTTGAACTTTCTTTGAAAATGTTTCAAAATATGGTAATGCATCATTCTTGTGTGCAAAGAAGAAAGCCCAAGAAAATCTAGTTTTATCATATATTATTACCAAACAATACTTTTTATCTCTAATGCTTTTGGCATAGGTAACTCCAAAACATCCATGTGTAGAAACTGCAAAGCACGATTAGTGAAAACTTGATTTATTGATTTGTAAGAATTTCTTACTTATTTTCCAGAAATGCAAGTGTCACAAAACTTTTTTTGCTCTAATTTAACATATGGAAGTCCTTTCACAAGCCTTTTTTAGGAAAGTTTTAAGATTTGTTTAAAGCTTATGTCCTAGCTTTTTATGCCAAAGTTCTAAGTTAGCTTTGCTGGATACTAAACATTTGATGTCCTCAGATGACGTGTCCAGCAGATACATATTACCATATCTTTGTCCTATGAAAGATTCTTTGTTATCCCAGTTAATACCTAAACATTATCTTCTACAAAGGAGATTTTATATCCATTATCACACAATTGACTTATGCTAATAAGATTGAAATTCAAATCCTTAACCAATGAGATGTCATTAACGAAGAGATTGCCAATTTTAACGGTTCCTTTACCAGTAATTGTTCTTTTATTGTTGCTACCAAAGATTACACTTTCTCCTTCAAACTTAGTAAGATTGATAAATATTTTGAAGTCTCTAGTTATGTGTTTAGAACACCCACTATCAAGGTACCATTTGTGTTCGTCTTTTCATTGGTACCTACAAACATCAAAAGAGTTCAAGTTTTCTTTGATACCCAATCTGTTTGGGTCCTTTTGGGTTAGTGAAGTTTGTAAATCTAAAGATATCTTGAGTGAGTCTCCAGATCTTAGGACAATAACTTCTGGAATGCCTTGAATCACCACAGTTTGTGAAATTTGAGACATTTTGTCCCTCAAATCTTATAAATTGTTTATAAAAATAATATATGTACGTGTGTTTTGAAGGTCTTTACCTTTGAAAAAAGATTCAACTCGCTTTCCAGTTGAAAACCAAGTTCAGACTTATTGTAGTAAAGAACTTGTATAGAAAGAATGTGTTGTAAAGTATTCGAACCAGAGAGAAACTTTTATTGATATCTGAAATTTCCTTTTTTAAGAGATGTTTTCCTTTTTTCAAAGAATCTTTCTCGATTTACAAATCTTTATTTTTCTTGAAGATCGAATCAGATTCTTCCTTGATTTGAGAAAACTCGCTTTCAGAAAATTTATTTGTCCTTTTGAGAAATATCATTTTGTTTTAAATACGAAACTTCCTTTTTGACTTAGAAATCCTTTTAAGAGCATCTTTATAGCCCAAACACAATTTATCTTTATGTTCAGATACCTTAGAAGGAATGCTAAGATGAGTTACCTCATATTTATCCTCAAATTCTGAGTTAGCCATTAAACAAATGTTGGCATATTTCTCATCACTTTTACATTTTGTATCGCTCCAAGTTTCTGCCTTCAAAGCTTTATTGGATTTCTCATCCCATCCTTTCTTTTTTTAGAAGATGACAATTAGACTTGATGTGCCATCTCTTTTTGCATTATAACAGATCACATATTTGCTTTCATCCTCGTCACCGGATGATCTTCTTTGATCATATTGTTTGAAATCCCTCTTGTCTTTGTAATTTCTTTCTTTCTTAGCCATTCTTATGAACTTCTAAACATGAGTGCTAGTTCCTCATCATCTTCATCGTCATAATTTGAGACATTAGAATTAGCATTAGATTTCAAAATAATGATTTTTTACCTTTCGATTGAGCTTCCTCATTGATTCTTTCATCCTCATAAAATTGTAGAGTCCCAGTGAGTTCATTCATGGATAATGGCAAGATCCTCTATGTCTTTCGAATGCATATTTTGATGTTATCCCATTCTTTTGTGTATGCTACATAAGTTTGTTCACTCTCATTGGACCAAACTCTGGTTGCTCATGATAGGTGAAGCCATTCACTATTTCAATAAATCTATCAAATATTTCTTTCACTGTTTCATTAGGCTTCATTTGAATGCTTCATACTGACTGAGGAGTATGTTAACTTTGGTCTCCTTGGCTCTGTCTGTTCCTTCGTAGGTAACATAGAGCTTATCACATATTGTTTTTGAAGAAGGACAATCTGCAATGCGTTTGTGTTTAGTACAAGATAATGCACTGTAAAATAAATAAATAGCTTTAGCATGTAGAGCATCTCTCTTTACTAATTCAATAGCATATAGAGCAGGTGTGGGAGTAATGTTGGTATTGTCTCCACCATTTGAACCCCCGAAATGCTTGCAGATGCATTAACCATTTTTGCACGACATCTCATTTATGTGGATCTTGGCATATGAGATATACCTTAAATTTGTTCTACCAATTGTTGTACTCCTTTCCATTGAAGCAAGGAGGCCTATTGTTGCTTCCTCCTTCAATCTAAGCAGGAGAAAATTTGCTAGCCATAGATATCGTTAGCTCAGAAGTAATAACATTTCAATAAGAATATGAGCATCGGGCTCTAATACCAATTGTTGTGGCTGGTGTTATCAACTAAAGGGATAAATAGGTGATTTTAAAGAGTTTTTAAAAAATCAATGCTGAATATAACTAGTCTTCTTAGAGCTTCGTTCAAAGTATATAAGCTAGTAAGATCTCCTCAGAAGCAATGATGTGCACAAATCTACTAACACAGTGTATAAGCAGAGAGAGTAAGAGAAAGAGAATGCTCATAGAGGATTTATAGTTGTTGGACTTTATTCAAGCCTAGGCCTACATTCACTTATTCACGCTAACAACTAATCGATGGATTTCGCTAGTATATCTCAGATGTTATTATCGCGACCTAAAAATTTCGATCGGTGAAAAATTTCCAGGTTAACGGATTATCAGGTTAATTAGATTAACTAACCTAATACCGACTCTCCCAAGTCCTACCGAATCGCAACTTTGATTTTTTTTATCACATGATTTTTAAAATTTGGAGTCGCCACTAATCATTTTTTGGTAGGTCGATTAGAAACCTAAGTAAATTAGCGGGAGAACTAAATTACTTCTACGAACCAGAGACTATGAGTTTGGGGACTTGGTTACACTAGTTAATTAAAACTAATGCCCTTTCGGTACCTTAATTCATGGATATCCTAATTTTGGCAACTCAGGGTTGGTTTACCCCTAAGGCTCTAGTGAGGTGTTCTCTTTTTGTATTTTCACTTTTTAGATGGAATGCATAGATGGTAATGGGTGCATGGAAATGCAAAACGTGAATAGGCAAATATAGACACGCGAATGTATACATGCGAACGTGGACATGCAATCATGAACATGCGAGCATAAATATACAAATATGACATGCAAACGTGAACATACGTTACATGCGAACGTGGACACGCAAATACAGCATACGAACGTAGACATGAGGATGCGACATACGAATAAATCATCAAAAATAGGATTGGCCAGTCGAAATGGCCCGTTTCCTAATTTTTTGGGATTTTTCTGAATTTCCTGAAATTTTTCAAGACAATTTACCTATGAGGGGAAAAATCATCATTTTTTGAAAAGATCAAGAAGGAAAATCAATGAAATAGGATTGGCTAGTCGAAATGGCCTATTTCTAATTTTTGAGATTTTTCTGATTTTTCTGGAATTTTTCAAGACAATTTGCCTATGTGGGCAAAATCGTTATTTTGAAAAGATTAGGAAGGGAAATCAACAAAAATAGAATTGGCCAGTCGAAATGGCCCGTTTCCTAGTTTTTGGGATTTTTCTTTTGAATTTTTTTTTGTTTTGCATGAATATATATGAATTAATGACAATACGAATACGTATGCGTTATGGCAAAGTATGCATAAGCTATACTATATGAAATGCACATGAATGACATTTTTTTTGTATTTTTTGAATGCTTGGGCTTCCCATTCTGGGGTTTAATGGTGCAGAAATTAAATTGCAGAAAGTAAAGGTAGTAAATAAAGAACCTCTAACAGGTGGGTCAGCCTTTCCATTCCGGGGTTTGATGGCGCAGAAATTAAATTGTAGAAAGTAAATGTAATAAATAAAGAACCTCCAAAGGGTGGTTCGGCCTTGGCTCGGCCTACCCATTCTGGGGTTTGACGATATAGAAATTAAATTGCAGAAAGTAAATGCAGTAAATAAAGAACCTCCAACGGGTGGGTCGGCCTTCCCATTCCGGGATTTGATGGCGCAGAAATTAAATTGCAGAAAGTAAAAGCAGTAAATAAAGAACTTCTAGCAGGTAGCTCGGCTCATCAATTCTGGAGTTTGATAATACATAAATCAAAATATAAGAGATGGAATACAAGAGATCTTTACACCTTCAAATATGGGGCAGAATCTGTCGCAATTTGGGATTCGGATCTTTTAAACGAAAAATGCAGAAAATTGCAATACGAATACGATATGTAAATATGATATGGCGTAATCGAAATTTAAATCAATCCATTGAGGTAACGACATTCTCGAAGATTTTAATGGTTAGGATCATTACCTGATTTGACGGATTTGATTGCCGAATTCGGACCTCGTGTCACCTTATGGATCAAGATTGCGGCTTGAACGACGGAGATGAACTCGTGACTTGTGTTGATCGGTAGAGAAATTGGTAATGGTAACACCTAGATTTAAACTTCTACCATTTTTAAGACTCTCTTTTGGAAAAGAATTCTCTTTCTCTCTTTCTTTCTTTTTTCTCTAATTTTTCTTCAATATCACAAAACTCTCTCAAACATTTCAAATTTTCTCTCCAGAAAAAAATCCCCTCCTCCAAGCTCTCTTCTTCCTCCTTTTATAGCCCACTCATTTATCTCCTATTGTAATTTCTCCACTAACTCTATCTCACATTCTAATTTTTCCACTAACTCTTCTTCATCTTCATCTTCGCTTCTCCATATCTATCTCACATTCCAATTTCTCTACTAACTCTTCTTCATCTCCACTAACTCTTCTTCATCTTCATCTTCCCTTCTCCATATCTATCTCCCATTCTAATTTCTCCACTAATTCTTTTTCATCTCCATCTTCCCTTCTCTATTCTAATCTTATTTTCTCCATCTATTCTTTTCCATCTTCCCTTCTCTATTCTAATCTTATTTTCTCCATCTATTCTTCTCCAACTTTCCTTCTCTATTCTAATTTCTCCACTAACTCTTCTTTTAGTTATTTACAAAATAATCCCTCAAGTGTTAGGTATTTGCACTCTAGCCCTTGAGATTTTAATGCAAAATTCAACTAAGACTCTTTTACAAAATTGAGTCATTCTGGGTACATTGGGCCAAGATGAAAATTCAAACTATTAGAGGATAATGTCACAACTCCTAAAAGTAAAAATTAAAAATAAAATGACTTGAATTTGATTTTTTTAGGGCCGATTCGAGATTATGCTCGTAAAGGAACATATGACCCCGAATTGTATTTTTGAATTTGTGATGGTCAACATGAAAAGGGAATTAAAATAAAAGTATTGACTATTTTTTTTTGTATTTTTGTGGCCTCAAATGTTATTTTTTCCGAATTTTTAAATATTTTTTATTTTTCAAAAAGAATTAAAAAATACGAAAAATATGAAAATCACTTTTTGTTCAAAATTGGTTCCTTAGACTTGGCCAAGGCTTTCAAAGTTGAGTTTTCAATTTCTCATTTTTTCTTGATTTTCTATGAATTTTCGAAAATAAAAAAATGCTGAAAAACACTAAAAATATGAAAAATTATTTTTTATTCAAAGATGGTTTCCTAGGCTTGGCAAGGTCCTCAAAGTTAATTTTTTAATTTGTGAATTTTTATGGATTTTTTATTAATTTTTTAAATAGAAAATATAATTAAAAATCAGGTGCCAATAGTTATAGCTTGGTGAATAGGCTTCCCATCTAATGCTCTTACACTTGTATGTTCTCCTCTAGTACGTGAAGGATGTGAAGTTTTCTCGCTCTTGAAACTTTGAATTCTGTTCTCTCATCCGTACACTCTTGAGCCTTGAGATCTCTTTTTATACTCATCCATCTTAACTTCTCGTGACAAGATCTCCAGATGATTGCTCTCCAAATTTTCCGATTTGGGCGAGACTGTATACAAAGAATTTTGTAGCCATTGAGGGCAATAAAGGAAAGAGTCCCCTTTGGATCAAATCACTCATACAATCATGATCTTGGATTTCCATAAATTGATTACCTCATTAGGTGAGCCATCCTTGTTTCTCTTAATTCACGTCCTTGATTGATATTCAAAATTGAGAATCTCAAAGTACAAATCTAGCGATTTGCTAGCCCTTGTGATTATGTAATATGTCCATTAAATCATCTTGATAATCCAGTCATTTGCCCATGAAATACTTTCTCAGAGCTTGAATTACGTAACAACGTCTGAGCTCCCTACTTAATTGTTTGAGTTTCTCGCACGACGTCTGATCTCCAAATAGTGTCTGAGACCCTCATAATATCATCTGAGCCTACCTTGCCAAATTCAATCCTATGTATTTTGTTCCATACACCTTTGGATAATATATAAAATAGTATTTCACAGCATTAACTTAGATATTAGAGATTATGGATCATTTTATCAACTTCAAAACTACCTAGGGGCTTTTCGCAACACGTAGTCTCCATCACTTATGGTTATAGTGAAAATTGGATCAATTGGAATTCTCTGAATGATTCTATGGCGATCCACAGTAAATAAAACGAAAAACCCACCGGCCGACATAACTCTACCTAGGAATATTCTTAAACTCAAAATGTGAACATTGGAATTATATTGTCCCAAGTAGCAATCAAGCCGACCTTGCGAGCAACTTCACGGAAATTTCCATCCTCCACGGGTCTTGGATTCTGAAGTTGTCGCTTTTCGGTTTAGCATCGAACAAAAACAAGTGGTTGCACGTACATTGTACACTGCAGTCTCAATCTTAAATTATTGCAAAATTGTCCAAGCCTCTTTGGTGATTTCACCTAGTTAATCCTATATTTTCCGTTCTGTGAAAAAACATAATTTGAGATGAGTTCACCCTTCACATAATCCTACTTAGTATGGCCAACCCCGTCAAGCGAAAATGACTTGCTAACAATGTGTGAAAAGTTTGATATTTTATATGCTTATTCTGAAATAGGGATTCTAATATTCTTCTCAGTCAAGTTTTGCGTGCTCTCGATATGCGACTTCTTCATATGTGATCGACGTAATCGCGGTGTGAAAAGATGAGTATTTGCAAGGCGCAATTTTCCGCTAAATGGCCATGGATGATTTTTGTGAAGTCATTACTCTTTCAATACATGAGAAAAGCCATCAATAATCGACCAATATCATCACTTTTAACATTTCAAATAACCTTTTTCAAATTGATTAGTCCTAAACCTTTGAATTGTGCCAAATTATGTTCAAACATTTTGAAGATTTGCCAATTTATTCCTAAATCTATTATCTATATAATTGACTGTGAAGACCATATTGATAAATAGTCAAAAGATTTAGGACAAAGCTAGCAACTCGTCAAAAGTTTTAAGACTAGATTGGTACAATTGAAGCGTTGAGGGCTGAATTGATCACCGTGCAGTAGATTTATGACTGTATGGATTATTTTCTCCGAGATTGATATCCACAGGATACGAGGATCTACTCCGACCCAATCATATGTTGCGAGGAAGAAAGGCTTTCTCCACTCAAGAATGGCAGGGAAGAAGTTTTACGGCCAATCGAATCGTTGAAGGGATCCGGTCAGTGACACCGCAGCAAAACACTTCATCGATTAGATTACGACAGAAGCGAAGTGTCGAAGCTTCCTGAGAAATGGGTGGTGAAAAATGTTTTTCCCAAGATAAGGGTTTGTCATGCGTTCTCGTGAAGGGGAAGTGAATCCTTTGGCCTAACGCGGACTCGCTTTCCCCACTGCTCCACCATTCTTCCAAAGCAGAGTGCGTATTCCTTACGCCTTTCATTTTCAGGCTTCCCATCTTGTCCATTTTTATCTATTAGGTAAGGTGAGATAAGGCTTCCTTTGATTGCTCTGACGAAGCAACTCCTCCAACCATGAACCCTAGAAGAAGGTGGAAGTGGACCAGTGAAGAAATGACAACATGGGGAAGTCAAGCCAATCACCCACTCTTCCTAACACGACCTACCTAACTTACTATGTATTGTCTTTTTTCTTGATATTAGGGGGCGTTCGTCAGATCCGATTCAACTAGAGAATGGGCTGGAACCAACTCGGTTGGCCTGATGCTAGGCCGGTTTAGGGTAGACTCGGTGCAATTCTTGGTTCTGAAACCCTAGAATTTCTGATCTTGGTCTTACACCAATTCGAGGACCGAAACTCATGACCTCAAGGGTGAATTATGCTTATGAGACCACTCGACTAGTAAAAATTTACTTGAGGTAATCTACTGAAAATAGCATATAACATCTATAACTTGATTTTTCACAAAACAATCTGGTTCCAGAGTGCGGGATTGGGAACCTGCTCGATACCTCTGTGTTTTTCTTTTTTTTTTTTATTGGTTGGCTGCTCGCCGTCGTGCGATTCCACAGCGCAACATCAGTCATCAACTTCTGTCGTTCCAAAGAAGGAAGCCGCCGGAGACAAATCCCTCTTGGCTTTTGAATGGTTCAAGCAACGGGTTGTGGATGGAAATGACTTCCCTTTGTGTATGGGATAAATTGCAACCATATGTAATGGACAATGATTTGATATAATGTACGCTCTCAAATGATTATCATCAAACGTCATAGACTAGACAGTTAGGATGTGATTCGCCTAAATACTCGACTAAGTTTGCTCCTATCAACTAAATTAATGATTTTGAAGGTGGTTCGTGATCTCAAAGAACAGATTGAATCAATTCTGCTCCTCATGTGCTGATCACCAATGTACTGATTGGCTGTTCTTTTTTTCCCCCGCCTTTTGTCCTGTCCTCTCGCTCTTTGGACTTAGTTAAGTTTTGGTTTTGAGAGAGCTTGGCAAGCCCATCGGTGGAGGCCTTTAACAAGACTGGACTCGGAATGAATTTGATGACGAGGAAGTTCGAAACTACGAGAAGAAGTTGTCCAGTCACGGTCGTGTGCAAGAATTCAATTACACGTGTCAAATACTTTTTGAATTCGAGGACAACTATCAAAAAAAAAAAATCCTAATTATCATGTATTTGTACCAAATCAGCCCTAAATTTTTCAATTAGATCAATTTAGTCCTTTTTTTTTTTGCATTAACATCAATTGATCTCATCTAGCCAATTTATGCCAGAAATTACTAATATGAATGCCCGCCATCATACCTGACACAGTTGGCATTGAAATGAATAATTTTTTAATTTTAACTATTTTTTGAAGTTTTTATTAATTTTTATCTTCTTTTTCCTTTTCTTTTTTTTTTTCACGTTAGTACTAGTCGTGCCATATACGACGATCAACGTCCATGTCAGCAATTTTTTTTTACCTAAATTGGCAAGATAGATTCAATTGGTATCATTACAAAAAAAATTAGGATTAGATTAGTTCAATTGAAAGATTTAACACTGAATTAATATCAATGCAATAAGTTTATGGCTCTCTCTTTTTTGTACTTTTCTCCATCTCTTTTTTTGTACAGACACACACATAGACATTCTCACTTCCATCACGGTGGCAATGTCACTGTTTTTGTACATATTGATGGAGGTCATTGTGGTAGGCAAGGGCTATGACGCCCTCACCCATTGCCGATGACCCGTGCCAGTCGATGACCCGTGCCAGCTATAATAAAAAAAAATGAAAGAAAAGAAAAAAGAAAATATTCAGAAAAGTTGTTAAAAAAATTATAAAAATTATCCACATTAGCATCACTCGTGCCACATAAGACAGATGAAATCAACATCAATGATTTTCGGCCAAAAAATGACTACATTAGCAATCGTCAAAAAGATTTAGGACGAAATTGTCTAAATTCAAAAGTTTAGAGCTGAATTGATATCCGTAACAATATGTTTATAACTTTTTTAGTAATTATTTTCATCTGCTTGTTCTAGTGATGTTGGGAACAACACTGCAATGGTGCGCATGCGCGCGAGAGAGAGAGAGAGATATTTTTGTTGATTTATGTCATGTAAAATGCCACATGATTTTGAGTAGTCCGAAATATACTCAACTTTTTACCATAAGTGAAATTCCACGCTCCATTTGTATTAAACCGTGATCAATGACCTATATACAAACCAAGTGATAAGTCCTCAACGGTTTTTTTTCGGGGCACCATCTGATTTGACATGAAAGCAAGCACATAAAGTCCCGTAGGCCTTTTTTCTCCTGATCTAACTCTTGGGTTTGGATAAACGCTCGCGGTTTCTCTACCTATCATAGAGGATTTTTTAGTTTCGAAATATAAGCAAAAAGTTTCGCAAAATAAATAAATTTGGAAAGAAAATGTGATTGCACAATTAAATATTGATATTGTATGATTGACTATTTTTATATCTTACTGTTCGGGTATGCAAACTAATTGGGTGTACAAGTCGGGTCGGTTATCATTATTGATTCGGGTCAGAGTTACTACAAAGATTAGCGGTATTGGTGAAATCTTCTTGATAAGTTGACCCCAATATATCTCCAAGGGGACATCTAGTATTCCAAGGCACGAGATACAATGCGGACAGTAATGTGAGAAAGAGAGAGAGACAGAGGTTGACTTAACATTAAAAGCCTTCGATTTCTCCAAGATTGACTCGTCATAGCGTGAGCTTTTAACCGTGATTGATTGACAATCCCGCACTTGATGTATCAAAAACAAAAACAAAAAACGACAAAATCTCCCCTGAGCTGTATTCCCAATAACATACTTATGAAAAGGAGCTTGTAAATCAATATTAAATTTTGACCAAAAAGAAAATCAATATCAATTAAGTACAACCTTGCTTTGATCATGGTGCTTAAGTATTCTTTTTGATGTTTCGTCTAACCGGAGCCGGATCCGATTTGTTAATACCACTGGAGAGTTCTTGGGAAGAAAAGATATGTTTCTTACGATTGTGAATATGGGCACTAACTACCCGGCTAATTTCGAAGAGAAAATAGGAAAAACCGATGACTCCCCTAAGAAGGTACAATAGCTGATCGCGAGTTATGCCTAAGAAAAGAAAATCAATAAATTACAA
>JAGVVM010013363.1:0-11619 GCA_019149425.1 Psidium friedrichsthalianum
AAGCCATCCTACGTTAGGATTCAGTTTTTTTTACAACCTTTTTTATTTACAATATTTTATATTGACATGCAGTGAGCTTGCCTGAGTTACTGATATCGTGCGGTGGTTGCCCCTTCTGTTCACAAATCCAGGTCACCCATTATTGGATAAAGCACCGCCCGCCATTCTTTTTGGCACTAGCCATACAGCTATGGACATGAGCATCACCCTCCATTTAATATTGCCACCGCACCCACTCCTCTGTAAAGGCCATAGGCATGTGATACTGCTGTTCAGTAGATCAGGAGTAGCGACCTTATCTTGGACCCCATAGCATAACCGGAGGCCCTGCGTTAGAGAGGGGCCCTGATATAAGGCTTCGAGGACCTAGATGAGTACTCCCCGATCCACATGGAGGACGACCCAAGCATCACTGCCTGCACCAGCCAGACCAGAGCTATGGTGCCGAGCGCTGCATCGATCTCCCGACCCACTGCAGGATGTTTACCGTCCCCAGACGTTACCGAGCGTTTCGATGTACACGAGGAGCGAGCGCACGCCATGGCACACAGACGAGGAGGATCCGAGCCGATGACCCAGAGGAGGACCCCGAGGAGAGATCCCGAGGAGGAGCTCGCAGGTGCGACGCAGTCCCGCAGTTATCTTGGTCTCAGTCTTCTGCAGAGCCGAGATAGCATTAGACATAGATGCATGCGCTTTTCTCTTAGCGCGAGCCTCTGTAATCTAACGCTTATGTGTATATATAGTGATAGTTGCTTACCCTTTTGCTAAAATAGTGTTCTTGCTTACTTATCTCTGCCTACCCTTGCTTTTTTTTTTAAGTCCTTTTTTTTTTTTTTTTATGCTTCATATGCCATAGTATGATATGTTGAATGAGAGGCACGCCTTCTGCCAGGTATTTAGATTGTAAGCTCGTTATTGCGCCTAGACGTAGCCCTATGGCCCGCGATAGCAGCGCCATATCATGGGCCGCCTAACGCCTATAGACGTAGGCAGCGCGCACGCAGGGTTTTCCGTGATAAGTATGAACAGGTCGCCGTAGTCGCGCAGCTCGCATTGACATCGGGATTCGGGAGCGCTACACATACTCTTATTATAGAAAAGTATAGCGATCCTAAATATTAAGCTCCTCACTTGTAATTTAGCCTACAAATCTGCCTAGAAGTCAGAAAAATGTGTTTTACTTTATTTTGGAGAGAATGACATCGACACGAGTGATGGTGAACATCGGCAGAGGCCCATTTGATCTATCACCACAGGAATCAACACCTTCATCTGATCATTAACACTCGTTTCATGACATTTTGCAACAGCGACAATTGGATACTTACCCTTCAGGCCTTTCAAATGATCCCGCATGTCCCCACATCAAACGACAAAGAGATCTTCGACGTAATACGCTATATCTCAAGGTCCATTAGGCTTGATAATATCTCTCAGCATTCGCCAATAGATCTACTCCTAAGATTCCTATATCCTCCAGTAGTATAAGTTTTTCTCCGAGCTATTCATTACAAACCCCGCCCTGAAAAGATACTCGACCCCAAGCCCTATTGCGAGACAAGTGCTATGATTCTACATCGGCAACTAATGCGCGCTAGCGCAGCCTCGTGATCGTAGTTTAAAAGAGGTACGTGACCATGTTTGCCTCAGTATGGAGCGTCGTGGAGATCGTGAAATGGAGCATAATTATTGCTCATAGACTGTACTCATATCGTCTGGCGTCGGTCGCTGGCTGCTCAACTACATTGCTAATCATTATTAAAGGAAGGCTTCGGATAAATAGAGCGCCTATATAGCTATACACGTTTCCATCTGAAACTCTCGACCCTACTATTTTCAACTTAACTTATGCCAGAGTCGCGATAAACCTATACAGGCAGGATCTCACCATTAGCTCCCAACAAACTACAATAGACGCCTATCTAGTAGCAGAACACTGAGTGTCTTGGTCACATTAGATAGCGCTGCTTGAGTATGATGCCAATGCCGCCGTTTGCAACCAACAGACGTGACTAAATCCTCTTTAGCACAGGTACCTCCGCCATGGGATCCCCGGGTCCGAGACCTTTTTTCCATCATCCGCCAAAGAGTCACTGCAGAGTGAATAAACCCCCCCGTCCCTCATCCTCTAGCCTCCCATATCCACTATCTCATACAAGTAATATGGTCCTCTAAAAACTAGCTCCCTCGCCTATGAACACGCCGTCAAACTTACCAGCAGGCACTTAAGTACTCTCCACCCTATTACGAACCAAGACTTTACAGCTCCACTACGCCTGATATACAGTGTTATCAGCATGCCCCGATAAATAGATCCCATACTCTCTAATCTCTTCTCGGCCCTACACCAAAATAGTTACATCCCAAAATTCCTCCACTTGCTTAAGGCGTAGAGATCTAGAAAAGGACGATCAGACCGCACGTAGAGTTCTAGTGCAATCGAATCACGCGAGCGAAACACTACCGATAAAACAGCAGCGCACCCGACGTGCCATCACCGTGGAATGCATGAGTCAAACAAGCACACACGATATATGATAGCTCATACTATCACAGACTCCATTCAATATAGCATCAATGATATCCACGCAGTTCAAAGTAGCCAATCTAAGTCCAGACACGCAATAGCTATATTGCTGATCTACACGAGTTATAACAATTCTTCCTTATCTCAACAGTTCCCTCACGCCGCGCATAAAGCGCCACAGGCCGTGCTCGGTCCCCACGCATAATCAGCGTTCACAGCACATGGCACCTTTATCTCTCCAGACTACCCCCGGCCGCCTGCGTAGAATGCTCGAGACGCCCTTCAGGCCAACGCTAAGCAGGCTAAGCCAAGATCGGAAATGACCCGACACCGCCCGCTTCCAGTACCGATATCATCGTCGAGCCGTTCTCACCTTTATGCTCTCCCAAATTCTCATAGCCTTAGTCCGTTGGCCGAGCACAAACTTGATTAATCATTTGCAACGAGAACGTGACCAAAACACGCAGTCACGCTAACAACTCATCTCATACACTTCAATGCATCTCAGCCCTAGCAGACGATTCAAGCATGATATTTATTAACGATCAGCACAATCCAGCACAGACACCTCAGCATACCTTAAGCGTCGTTCTCTATACTTACTAATACTCATGGGAACCAGACTTTACTACGCAGGAATTTCATTCTACATCACGTAGAACCAATCGCAAATAAATCATAGAATATAAGCACGCATGTACGCAATTGCAAAATTCAATCGCCCGAATAATCCCATCTTCTAAATTTTAAATCTACAATAATCCGTCTAGGTCTCCCCCATGCCTACCATAGTCCATTTCGATCACCTTGTGCCCCTTCAATTTATACTCAAAATTATGCTTTCCCCAACTAGGATCACAGCATAGAATCAGCAAATTTTATCCCCCCACAAATTCCAGCACATCTACACTTGAAAGACCAAACTGGTTTTGATGCCCACATTTGGACCTCTTCCCTCCCCCCCAACAAAAAAATCCAAAAGAAAATAAACAACAAAAAAAAAAAAAAAAAAAAAAAATAGAAAAACAACTTAGGCAGCATCTACTCTCCTAAGACTAGTCATCAAGATCACCACAAATAAAGACAGCACAATTAAGGCAATTACTTGACACCGAACATAGCACAGACAACACACAGGCAACAGAAACTCAGTTAAAACCAGACATAGCAGTCAGATTTTATGTCCTAATAACTCTCAAGAATCGGAGTCCTTCAAGACAAGCTAATACCCCAACTAATCACCCTCACTACTCATACAACCATATTAGGCTAAGTTTTACTCACCAAACAAGCCCCCTTGAAAGTCCACAAATTCGAGCGTAGCAAATGCGCTGCCCAAAACCAGACCATACACAGAATGAAATCGGCTCACCTCCAAAAACTAGAGTAGGATTTGAATCAGTGCTGCTGATTTCGTTTTTTTTGTTCTTTTCTAAGATGTTTTTTGGAGAGATCCGTTGAAGATTATCGAAGCTTGAGGTTCTTACGAGTACACAGGCGAAAACGGAGCGCGATTCGGAGTCCGACGGCGCCTCGAACGAGCTCGATTTCCTCCGGACGCGCGCTGGACCCGCGTGAAATCGAGAGAGTGAGATTGAGAGACTGGCAGCAAGAGAGCAAACCAGGGCTCTTCCACGTAAATTTTGCTTCAAAATGAGGAGAGAGGGCCAGCAATGGCTGGCCAAGCCTTGCTCTCCAAGTTCACCAAGCTTGGTTTGCAAGATTGGTCCTAAAGTCAACATATTGGCCAATGAGAGCTTGCCAAGGTCCAAGGTGGGTCATGCTTGCCAAAAAGTCAATGGAGCAGCCAATTGGATGAAGACAAGTGGCGGCGTAGGTAAATTTAATCGATTTTATTTTTTTGCGAAGAAACGGGACCCGGCGACTCGACCGGTAGAGCAAATTTTTGGAAATTGCAAATTTACAGTCAAAACGAAGCGGATGACTAGACGATCTCAAATCTAGTGTCTAAACTCTCTAAAAGCTCACTGATTAATTTCTAAGGAGCTGAGAGCGAACTGGGGGTAAAATAGTCATTTTCTCTTGTTGCCTCATTCTTGGCACTCCACACCAATTTCAACACTCTGGAGCTCATTGCGATGTTCTCTTCACTTATTGCAAAGCCCTAAAACCTTCGACTACCCTAAATCAGAAATCCGTTTCGTGGCCACATTCATTGACTCGTGACTTTAGCAAATGCTCAGAACAACGGGCGGCGGATAGGAGATACGCGTATCGACCGTCAGGTCCACGTACTTTAAATCCTAAATCGCCCTTCCCTTTTGGTTAGCCATCCCGAGGTGATCAATCTCGACTGAGATTCGGCTAGAGTGCAAGCAATGAAATATATCCATTCTATTTAGATATCTGAAAAAGGATCGAAAATCCAAGGCGTTACATTCACTCAGATGTTTGAGGTCCATCTCGTACTTCTAATATTTCTAGTTTCAGATATTTTGTTACATTTGTTGATGATTTTTCCCGAATAACTTGGTTATTCTTAATAAAAGATTGTACTGAGATTTTTCACTGCTTTTGCCTCTTCTATTTTGAAGTACTGAATTAGTAGCATACTTCTGTTAAAACTTTGCACTCAGATAATGCTAAAGAGTGTCTTATAGTCATTTCAAGTTTTCAGTCTTTTATTGATTCTCATGATATTATCCATCAGACTTCTTATGCATAAACGCCTTAGCAAAATGGTATCACCGAGCGTAAAAATCGCCATCTCTTTTATGTTGCCCGTTGCCTCATGTTTCACATGCATTTTCCTAAAACCTTTTGAGGCCATATTGTTCTTATAGTCTATTTTTCAATTAACCGGCTTCCTACTTCTTTTTTTAAAGGGGAGACACCATTCTCTATATTACATCCAAATCGTTCTCCCTTTGCTTCTACATGTCTTTGGCTGCGTCTGTTTTGTGCATAATTTTACTCCAGGTCTTGATAAATTGGATCCTCATGTGGAGAAATGTATCTTTGTAGGATACTCACGAACTCAAAAGGGCTACAAGTGTTATAGTCCTAAACGTCATCGTGTGCTCGTGTCAACAGATAACATTCTTTAAGGATCATCCGTATTATAATGCTTAGATAGAACCTCTAGTGACTTTTGAGAGTAACGAATGTGTCTTATCGACTTTTCCCATACTCTCACTTCCTTCAGCACCATCTACAGGATTTCAGTTTGCTAACCGCACATATCATTGGTTTGGTGCAGCTCCTACTGCAGTTTTTGTACACATAATTTAATACCAAGGATTTGGGACGTCTATTATTTTCTTGGTATTGAAGTTGCATATTCGCATGCAGGTATCAATGTACTTGACATCTTTGATGAGGTTGGATTTCTTGGAGCAAAGCTAGTAGATACTCCTAGGGAGCCCAATGTGAAACTTGATGCAAAAAAAAATGGAGAATTATTACATGATCCAGGGAAGTATAAAAGATTAGTGGAAAAATTGAACTATCTTACTGTCACAAGGCTTGATATATCATTTGCTATCAATGTAGTTAGCCAATTCAAAGTTCTCCTCGTACCAGTCACTATGATGTTGTACTTAGAGTTATCATGTACTTGAAGGGAGCACTAGGTAAAGGGTTACTTTTTAAGAATTATAGAAGTCTGGATATTATAGGTTTCTCTGATGCAGACTAGGCTGGATTTCCTATTGATAGGAGATCTACATCGGGTTATTGTGTGTTCCTTGAAGGTCATTTAGTTGCCTAGAAAAGTAAAAAATAATAAGTGGTTTCCCGATCAAGTGCTGAAGCAAAATATAGAGCTATAGTACATGTGACGTATGAATTGCTCTAGTTGATGATGTTACTATCAAAAATTGGTTTCCCAACATCAGATCCATCAGTATTATATTGTGATAATCAATCAGCTATTTACATTGCAAATAATCCTGTCTTCCATGAGCAAACTAAACATAGTGAGGTTGACTGTCACTTTGTACAAGAGAAAATTCAAAAAGGGGAGATTGTTCTTCAACATACAAGAACGGAGAATTAGCTTGCAAATGTCCTTACTAAATCTCTAAAGGGGAGTAGAGTGAGTTTTTTATGTAACAAGTTGGGATTATTTGATATTTTCATCCCAACTTGAGGAGGAGTATTAGGATAAGAGTATATTAGTCTTTTGTTGTTCAGATGCTTATATATATATATATATATCATTATAATCCTTTTTAAATTATAATATAATAGTCTTTCTCTCTGAACTAAACAAGGCATACCCAAGCTATCTCTCTCGTTTATTAAGAAATTGAAGATGTCCAAGTCATCAAAAGCAATAGGTGGGCAAGAGACCGCACGACAGAGGGCAGAAGAGAGAAGATGGTGAACACCATTTTTAGGATGAATGGAATTCAAAAAAGAGTTAAATATATCCTCCTTATCCATAGCCCTAGAGGTCCTCCTGCTTATGAGAAAAGGTTATACTTCCCAATAGCCCTCGATAAAACCTTTGAAACTAGACTAAGGTAACCCAAAAATGCATCTTTTGATTTGATCAATTGGCAAAAAGTGGCACATTGGACTCTGATAGAAAGTCTGAAATACTCCCTGCCAGATCGTTGACCCTCACATTGCTTAAAAAGTCTTTTTGCTTGCAGCACACCAAAGAGTTGTACATTCGAGGATGCACTTTAGTCAACAGATCTTTCAAAAGGAACAAGAAACTTTCAGAGAGCTCAGATGGAACTCTTTCCAATGCCTTGACATTGTAGGAGTTAACAAGTACAATAACAGCATCGAGAAGTGAAACAGGAATTTGATGTTCCTTTGCAGCTGTAACGTGACTCTTATTGAATCCAATGTCCACTGGGAATGACGTGGCAAAATCCACAAAATATGGCCACCTGAAGATGGCAAACCCTAGTGGATATGATGAGTCAAACTGATGATAGATAGGGATATGGCAATCAAATGTGTAATGAGTAATAATAAGCCTACATTAGCTATTAAATTAAAACGGGAAACCATACTGCGCCACGCAAGAAGGACAATTCTCAGCCATATTCAACTAAACAGCTAAAGTAAAAACAACAGCGTCAAAACTTCTCCCCAGCTTTGCCCGTATTATATCTACAAGTACTTGAGTCAACCAAGAGTCCTTTCATATATTCAGGTGATAGGTTGTAAGAACAACAAACAAGATGGGAGATTGTAATTTGATGGATGGACATATAATATAAGCACGTCCCCCAAAAAGCCCATTCACGGATCATTTAAACCAATTCATAACCGATTGATTCACGATAAAATGAGGAGGTCAGCAATCCACATAGAACATACATTGTAACTATATGACTGCTCAAAACATGCTTACATATGCAAAGCATAAGCCACTGGCAGGCAAATGTGAATAAATAGCTACAGCTTGATGAAGGAGCATCGTAAATCTGATAACACAAGCCACCAAGGGAAGGAAGATATGCGTACATTAAAAAGTAACTGTAAGTGTACATCCAAGAACTTGTCAACAACAAACTATATTTAAAAAACTGGCATGCCTTTCTCATCCTACATCCCCTCTCAATCAAAGGAAAGAAACCAATATACCAACATGCATATAAACAATCAATAGACTTCATACATCAATTAATTATTCGTATAACTTCCCATGAAATTTACTTAATAAACCATTTCAAAGTAGCATCCAATGAGTCTCATAATTGAGAGGGGATGTACAAAAAATCTGATTTTTTTGGGCGCTTAACTTTCATGGCCAAACTTGGCATAATTTTTGTGAATTAAAAATCCTAAACCCAAACCCGAACATGTTCTATTCGTAGCCATTCGGATATTATTTTTTCGGATCAATAAAAAAGGAAAACTTAGCCAATCCAATCTATAACCATTTAGATCGGATTCGTCATCTTTTCAAATCAATTTTTGGATTTAAGGAAGTAGAATTTTTCGAAAAAAATTCAAGAGAAATATCCGTGGATTTGCATCGTGATTATCATGTTTTGCTTGGATATTCATTGACTTGCTTTGGATTATCATGTTTGCCTTGGATCATTACCATATCTTTTTTGAATTCCATACTAAATATCTCGAAAACTTTAGTAAGATATGGTTTCTTAGAAATCCTATCTAATTGAGATTTTAAGAAAGATAAGCTTCTTAGAAAGCTTATCTCATTGAAAACTTGGAGTGAAAATCGAGGTAAGGAATTATTCATGCATATCCTAAAAGTTCGAAAATTCTGGGAATAAATACCCAAAAAAAATTCTGCTGATTATCTCATGCATTTTACATTTGCATATGTTATGTTTGCATGTAACATGTCATCTTTGCATGCCCACATATCTCGCGTCATCGTTGCATTATTTGCATATCATATGTCATCTTCACATGCCCACATATCTCACGTCATCTTTGCATGCCCGCATATCACATCATTTTTGCATTATTTGCATATCACATGTCATCTTGGTATGTTCGCATATCTTATGCATATCCATGTTTGCATGTTGACTTTTGCATACCCATGTTTGCATATCCATGTCATAATCGTATGTTAGATATTTACATGTTTTTACATGCCATGTTCATATATCATATGTTATTCATACTCATAGTCTTCGCGTATCACTTATACATTGCCTTCCATGTTTTAAAAATCATTATTTTTGCTTACATCATACATATTTTCACGTGTTTCGTATGTTACACGTCCATGTTGCATTTTTTTTTTTGTCATGTCTTTTGCATGTTTATCTAATGGGATGCATGAGTGTTTGCACGTTGCTTATTGTATTATCTTGCATTATGTCCTGTTTTGATATCACGTCATTTTTTGCATGTTTTAATTAGTTAGTTAACTTTGCATATAGGGCAAGATCGCTTCAATTCCACAAGTCTTGCGGTGCAAATTTTTCTATTGATTATATTATTGCATTCATATCTTTCATGCATTCCAACTAAAAAAGTGAAAACACAAAAACAACACCTCACTTGAGTGTAAAAGTAAACCAAGTTTGGGTTGCTGACTTAAGACATTTCATGATATTCAAGGCATTAAAGGGTATTAGTTTTAATTAACTAGTGTAATTAAGTCTCCGAATCCCTTAATCTCTCGTTCGTAGAAGTAAGGTATTTCTCCCAATGTCTTACTTAGATTTCTAATCAACCTATCAAGAATGATTAGTGGCGACTCCAAATTATCTGAACATTAAATTCAAAACTAAAGTTGCGATTTGGTAAGGCTTGGGAGAGTCCGTATTAGGTTAGCTATTTGATGAACCTAATAATCCATTAGCTTAAGGAACCTCGTTTTTTTTAGGTCACAGAACCATAGGATTGGACCTGGATTATAGAATTAGATTAGACTGTTAGATAAAAATTCTAATTTTCTAAGAGTCCTAACTATTAAAGCACCTCAATATTTCCAACCCTCGAGGGACTTCACTGGGCCAGCCGAATTTCTGTTCCATGGGCTTATCACATATTTTAGGACTCGAATCTGACTTTAATTAATTAAAAGCCTTAACATTAAATTGAGCAAAAATGGGCTGAAATAAATCTGAAAATAAGTCCAAAAAACTCTCATATTTCTTGGCACACCCATTGCTAGCATTAGCCGAATTTTTCAAGTAGGCTTGGGTCTGTCGCTCTTCAATTTAAGCTCAATTTCTCTGTCTGTCCAAATTGATGTAAATGCAATGCATACAAATAAAATATGCTATGCATGAGAAATTATTTTTGTGAGAATTAATTCTCATTTTTGTGCAATACAAATGAAAAAACAAAATTAAAATTTAAGTGTCAATAAAGATTTGCACAAAGGAGCTAGATGAAGGTCAACAATCCAGGCAACACCGCCTGAGGTAAGGCGATCTCAGACGAGGCTAGCCAGCAATGGCTACGACCTCATAATATAGCAAGTGCACAAAGCATACGTCAAAGAATCACTCGTGATATAATTCGAACTCACGACCTCACAAAAAATAGTGTGACTTCATTTTCACTAGGCTACCAAATTCGGTTGTCCTCATTCTCTTATCCTTGAATGTTCCACGGAAGCTAAAGACGAGCAATGTCACAGAAATATAACAATTCACTTGAAAGCCAGTCATAATTGAAGGTCGATAATGGAAAAGAGTTTCTCACCGAAGCGCTTGCTTTCAATTTAACTCTTCTCAATCCAAGTGCAGTCTTTTTTCACTCTGACATGAGTGAAATTGATCTTGTTATATACATAGTTTCACCAGGGGTAAGTACAGTACAAGTGCCATAACTTTCGTATGGCACTTATTTGAATGTCATAACTTTTTTTTAACCACTTGAATACCAAATCAAAGCAAACTAGATCACCTGAGTACCACTTCTGGCAAATCGTCTAAAGTGAATTTTTTTATTGATTTATTCATCACACGTGGATTTTTATTTTCTTTTTCTTGTCTTTTTTTCTTTTTTCTAGTTTTGGCATTGGCTAGCGAGGGTCGCCATGAATCCAACGCCAAAGGGCAAGGGCTGCCTCGCCCTCGGTCGGCAGGCAAGGGCCCTCACGAGCCCGTTGGCCATGGCCATGAAGGCCCTCGCTCGCGGCGACAAGGTGACAACAACTGTCGCGAGGCCTTCACACAAATTTGGTGAGGGCCTTTGTGCCCTTGCCCGCCGCTGGCACGATTGTGATAGCCCTCGCCAGTCGCCGACGCGATTGCAACGGCCCTTGATTGTTGCACTTGTTAGGACCATGGATCCATGGCCGGCGAGGGTCACCGGTGATGGCACCAATGGGGATGGCCCTCCTCCTGTGTCATCTCTCTCTCGCTAGGGTGTTGTAAGTATTTTTATATGCCGTCGTAGGGGAAGACAATAGTGTGGATGTGCGGAAAGATGTGACCAAGGAGGAGGGTTGGATGCAAATGGAGATGACTTCCAAGCAATTTGGTTATGTTCTTTCCTTTGGAAGTATATGGCTAGTTCACCAATGTAGCAAAAGCTGTTCCATTTTTCTTGTGGTTCGTTCACGCATTAGAAATTATTGTTCTAAAAAAGGAGGGCAAGTCTTATTCTTTGGAGGTTTTTATTCCGTGACCACTTAGTCAACACAGTCTATCTTTCCATGGTCC
>JAGVVM010013364.1:0-21246 GCA_019149425.1 Psidium friedrichsthalianum
TAGTTTCTTCAACTGGCTTGTCATGATCATCCCCTGATGTTCGTATAAGATGTGGAGGTGCCCAGAGCCACCGTCTCGTATCTTCAAAAGTGGTAAGTAGCTCTTTGAATGTTCCATGAACATAAAAGCTGTTCACTATTGCTGCATAACATGTCCGGCGTTTACTGTCAAATGTGACAGCTGCCATATCATCCACAACCTTACCACGGTACCTACATTTCACTGGCTGATACATGTCATGCCCTTCAGAAGTTGAATTCCCGGAAAAACTAAGAGCATCTAAAAAAATTTTGGCCAATGCAGATCCAAGGGTCTTTGAAGCCGTTCCCAATGCACCTGGGTCACCTCTGCGACGGTTTGATGAGGTGAAACCCTTGACAAGTGCTGTAAAAAAGGAACGTATTGTTGAGGCCAATTTGCCTAAAATTTCCACAATGAGCACATCTGGACTCTTCTTTCTCAATTCCAAGGAAGATGTATCAGGCGCATTTGAGTAAGCTTCAGAGTCAAAGTTCAGAGCCTCCAAGTGCCTCCCTGTCCTTCCTCCACGTATGCGTGTGAAACCATGCCGACTACGTCGGTGCAAACCTTCACTAGAACGCACAATTGAAAGAAATTCTCTTTCTCCGCCCCACAAAGAATGAGGACTGTTCCTCACTGAAACAGGGTTCATGTACCTCACCACTGGTATATTTGCATCGTCATCACTCTCTCTTCCAACAGCACTGGAAGAACCTGCATCAGAACTCTCAGGTTCTTGCTCAAGATTGTTCCTCTTCTCTTCCCCTTAGAATCACTAAACAAAGATATTTGCCAGATTATTTCAATATATGCCCTCCAATACACTTCAATATATCAGCATCCGCAGCACCCAGTTCAGAAAATAAAGTGGTAGTCCCTTTCAACAGGAAATTAGAAAGAGACAGAATACCTTCGAGAATAAAAAGATGTCGCAATATAGTTGCTTGCCTTGAAGAGTCTATTGCTGCAAATGAAGTCCCTCCAACCGATATTAAGAGATCAACAGCTTCCTTTAAATGCTCCCTAATAAAGGCACATACTGCACGTGCGAGAGAAGCCGAGTGCTGTAATGAAAAGTTTTTGAAAGCAATAGACAAACTATGCCCAAGTGAAGCTGACAGTGGCATTAACGGCAATGTTAGCAACCTTAGGACAGCTTCAATCCCCTTTTTCTCAACAAACAAACGACATGTTTCAGCATTCTGAAGCACCGTTTCAAGAAGACGAGCCACATTACTGGCAAAATCGGGTAGAAAAGCCTCAACATTCAAGCCAGAAGCATCAGATGATGGCTCCAGGTTATGCTCCAAATATCCATCTTGGATAAGTCCCTATCATCTGGTGAAACAAAACTTCCCCCTTCAGCATCGGTTTCCATGGGAATAGCAGAGGATGAGCATGCAGACTCAATACAGGAGTAGGATGACTCAACCCCTAACCCGATGTTTGAAATTGTGTTCAAAATCTCAATAAGCATATCCCACCAGGTCCACGCAATGAGGAAGCATGGCGCAGTAGTTCGTCCAGTCCACTAGACAAGGAACCGGGCGTATCGCCTGTAAGCCAGCGCAAATATCCTCTAGAGGTAAATATTTTCACAAGCACCTCAAGGCATTTCGATCTTTCACAGCCTGGAGACCATTGTTATTGAGGCACAAGGCATCCAGACACTGAGGTATGCAAGATATTGCTTCCGCAGAGCAGATAGCACCATCCAAGATAGCATCCAAGAAAGCAGAAGGAAGACCAGCTGCTCTAAAATGGGAAAGCATGTAGGATCTTTATGAATCAAATCACTCATGACAGTTGCTGCAAGAGAGAAAACACCACCCACCAAAATCCTTCCCCTTTGGAAATTACACACAGGCAATGAGGCAACAACCTCTCGGTGGGAGCCATTAATACTTGTAGTATTTCCAGGAGCATAAGTTCCAAGGGATATTGCACGCAACAAAGCTTTCATTAGTACCGCCGGTGGATGTGAAACGCATGATTCAGAATACAGAGGCTGTAGTTATCCAGGTCCACTGGAAGCACCGGACACTACATCTGCACTGGCATGCACTCAGCCTTTTCGCCTTGTTGCTTAGAACCATTTTCTCATAAACACTCCATCTCCTAAGCGTTTTAATGGTATCATCCATACCCCGCCAGCTCCCTGTAACAATGCTCAGCTGATTACTAATAATCACCTGAAAGCTTCAAGAATATGCACGGCTGTACAGACCAAGTGGCAAGTGCTGTGGAGCCAGTATCATTGAGAAGGGGGAAGCAAAGTAGCTATGAATCCTGCTTCCCAGCCATGGCGAAAACACCCAGTTGAATGACGAAACCAGAGGCAGTTAACAAGAATAGTCGAGCCTCCCAACTACACCAGCCACTTCGATGAGCCACTTGTTAACAGACTCATAGCCTTCTGCACGAGGCCTGGAAAGGAACCTCGGTATCCACCTTATGTAACTGTATCAGGACAGTTGTCTGACGAGTCGATCCTGACAAAGAAGCAACCAATGAATAGACACATATGCGGATTTTTTCAGGAACTGCTCTTCATGGCTCAATAATGACCTAATTCATTGATGAACTCAGGTTCTGTATAAAGAACGAACTAAATCATCAGCATCACTGCTTGCTTGAACTAGAACTATGAAGGGCATATAGGCGAATGCAGGTGTACTGCTGCCGAGGAGCTAAAGAGCTGAACGCCCTTGCAAACTGCAGTCTTGGTTAGCAATGAAAATCTTAAAACCAACTGGGTACTTTTGTACTCCATAACAAGCTTATTTAAAAGCTCTAGATCATTTCCGGACAAGCATTCTCACATTAGGCAGATGAATGACCCGTAACCCCTGGTTGGCTGCTCATATTCCTGAATCTCTAGGCAATTCATCGCTGTAAATTCAAATGAAGGGTGCAGCCCAACTCATGGGCAATGGTGTCACACCCACTCTTCACAGCACATGGAACAAGTCCCAGGCCCTCTTCTTTTCCACCCCAACCTTGTGCAAGAGCATAGAGCTTTGGATTTCAAAGATTCGTCTCTGATTGAGACGCTTCCCATAGTCTTTTAAGGAAGGCAGCCAAAGTTGCAAGCAAGCTCAAACAACATCCACATCATTGAAGCAAGCAAGATAGCGATGCTGCTGCATTCACAGCAAGACACAAAGCAGGAGTTTCAATGAATAAAAAATATAATATATAGATTAAAGGTCATCTTATTCATGTCAACTAGGAAGGTAAAGTTGTCTACTACTTCAAGGGTAACTTCCGCATCTTCAACTCACGGCACCCATGAGCTGAAAATGTGGAGACTTGCAACATGCATCATGTGACATGATACTACTGTGATTCTAGATTCTGTTTTCTCTAAATACGAACCAACTTTTTTTCTTTTTTTCTTTTTGGAAAATGACCACTCTTTTCTGTTTCCTTTACCAAAAAAAAAACCACTTTTTTTCTGTTTCTTTCTATAGATTTTCTCAAAAACAGTATTCCTTAATCCGGCATTGGTAATGACACTCTAAGTATGCTGTGACATGACTAAGAAGGCATGTGATATCCCAATGCCTCCAGTCAAGACAAGTCAAAAATTACAGGTGTTGCGAGGACAGACGAAAAGTAATATGAAGACAAAAGTTGACGCACTCATATGAACTGTAGAAGTGTTTATTTCGTGCAATTTCCAAGATTGATCGTTGGCACGAAGAATTTTTGAAGAACAGGCAGCTTGGGAAGGGAGATCAGATTCCAAACAAACTATCCTCGAGCTGTAAATCTTTTCTGCGTACTTAATGTGCTTCTCAAAAATGAATCGAAATGATTGAAAAGATCACCCAGTGATGAAAATCACCCTGCATTGCCCAAAGATGACCTTAAAGTGACGATAACATTTGTAAAGCAATGTAACATTCACTTAAAAAAGTAATAACTCACCTTTCAAACTCCCAGACAAAACATTTAAGGGGCTCTTCTATGCTCTCAAGTGAACAGCAGTAACACTGTCGATGAAGGATCAATCTTTGGAGGCTGCAGCAAAAAATGGAAATAAAAAGTCCAACCGACTATCAGATTTACTGACTTGTAACTTTTTCTATAGCCATTTAAATGCACTTTTAACGAGACCGAGATTTTGAGTAAATAATATGACACAATTTGAAAACAAATGAAACTTTCCTCTCTCCTCTAACCAACTCTTTGTCTTTCTCAATTGATGGTCAAAATTGTCCAGTGTCTACCAATAAAATTTGTGAAAATTCCACAAGAAGCCTCCATATAGCAAAACTGTGCTCGATTCAGCAAAAGTGAGACTCAGCGGAATTCCCTCATAGAAAGTACTATTAAGAAGGTGCAAGCAAGGGCACTAAGCAGCATCATTCTAACTGTCTTGAAGAATATTAATGGCAAAACAGATGCTTATAACTCATTGTCATAATATCCATCCAAGGATAAAAGATATAGTACTAAATTCCAGATTCCAAGTCATATCATGATTGAATACACCATTTTTAAACTCTAGTTTACATCTCAAAGATCAAAACATAAGCCTTCGAATATTTCTGGTTATCAAAATAAGACCGAGTCGACAAACAAATCACCTCATTCATATTTCATAATCAAGTTAATTGAAAACAATGTTACAAAAGTCAACATCATTTCTTCTGTTACCTGCAGGCACTGAACCGCATACCGTTTTCCTTGTTTCAACTTTGTAAGTGTCTCAATTAATTAGTCATTGCCTCATTTGATCGGAAAAGGTTGGACTTTGAGATGTAAAAAATTTAACCCTTTTTTTCCCCTTTCTGTGCAAGAGGGGCCAAGTACCTTGCTACTAGTGTACTTACTTTGGAACTGTTCTAGGTATCTAGTGGATTACCATCACTCCAAGTACGGAGAAAATCTAAGTATACAAGAACCAAACTGAAATCTCACCATTCTAACAGCAAAATTAATGTCTCTACTTTCATCTCCTAGGTCCTTGTTCAAAGGAAAAGAAACCAATAAAACCATATTGTCTGACAATCCATCAGCCGAATAACCCAAAAGAAATTACGGACAGCCATCTCCAACCCTAACCATTGATCCTTACTTTATCAGACTCCTAGAGTTAATCCTTCATACGCTGCATATAAATAAATTTCCAAAATAACATTCCTGTCAATACCCAGCATCCTGTGTTTAACTAAAGACTAAGAACAATATGCTGTAACAAGATCACCCTTTGATCGCAAACCCCAGTCAGTAGACCCCATTGAGTGGAATTGGAGGTCAGACGGGAAAAAATCATGAGGTTCAATATGATCCTGCGTACGGAGCTAAGTCTAGCCAGTTTTCAATGAGACACTATCTTGTATGATCCTCAGTTTATGACAGAATTCAGTGGGACTAGGGGGAATAGACCAAAACCATGCAGTGATTGGTGATGATATAAGTCTTGGTAGCAAGACATTGCTTCGAATTATCCTCATTTCATATTAACTCATTGCATAGGGATTAACTAACTAAATAGACCAAACTCCTGACAGAACAATCACAGGCAATTCGATTCCTCAACGCGAGACCAATTCACGAAAATATACTATTCAAGTAATTGAATGTGCAGATGATTGACACTGACCACTTCCACAGCTCTCCTCTTCATCTTCATGTTGTAACCGTACGCATTGCACGAAGCAAGAGCACTTCGAGAAACCGATCAATTCTCGGCGGTGAGAATTGACCGATCAAGGACATACAACGGGCGAACCGATTCGGACGAGCAAGGCGAAGCAGCGGCGGAACTTTTAATCACTGTTTCTGTGATTGGATGCTCCAAGCGCTGTGCGATTGAAAATCCCGAGCGAGCTGGTGCGCACAAAGGCCCAGGATTGGGCTCACTTGCGATTCAGAATTAGGGTTTTACGACGATCAAAGCGAAAGATTTAGAACGAGAGAGAGAGAGAGAGGAGAGAGATAAGTGAAGAATTCTATTCTTACTGGGAAGGAGTTGCGGATGATGCTCTTATTTATACTGAGAGGAGGAGAAATGGGAATTGGCATGAAAATTTTAGAGAATATCATCAAAATCGTCAAAAAAAAAAAAAGAATATATGCATATATATAACGAGCATAATTATAAAATGAATTGTCGGTTAAGGAGATCCACTCTTGCCAAATGATTTTTTTTTTCAAATATATTTCTCGGCTTAGCTAATTACCATATCGCTTGTATTTTTCCAGCTAATTTTGGATATTAGTTGGATCCAGAAGCCCGACTCGTCTTTCCACAAATGCAAATTGATTTTGACTGTATTCCCTAATTATTTACTTGATGATTGAGACAATAAGGCATTGAGGGAGGGTCGTTCTTATCAGATATAAGTAATAAATTTTAGATTTTGGGGTTTGAACTACTAATAAGTAAAAGTCAATGTTGTCAAAACATTAAATTGGGTGGATTTCTTAACGTTTTAAGTATCATTGCCATGTTAAAAGGTCTAGTTTTAATGATGTCACGAAACTTGAGATTTCTCCTTATCATAGACATAAAATTATTTGGTATATTAGGTGAAGAGAGAAACATAAAGATAAGGATTTTTTTTTTTGTTGGTCAAATAACAAAAAAGAGAAAATAAAACTTACAAGAAATTAACCTAGGGTAGTTATGTATATTTATCTATACAGCACTTCAATGTTAAAAATTTCATCTTCCTTCATAATTGCTTACTTATTCATTCTAGGAAGATAGATGAGCTTGAAAAAGAGAGAAAGAGAGGGGGGGAATCTGGCTGCCAATTATGAAAGTAGATGTAGATGAGTACCTTCTCGTATTTATCAATCAACTTAGGTATCCTCATTGTTGCCAATTGATGTTATAAGTGGACTTTTGCACCATAAATCTCTAGGGTTGCTGATGATTAGCAACTATATGTTAGACATGATTCGTTAGTATTTATGAAAAATAAATTAATCGCGTTTGACAAATAATTGCACTTTGATTTGAAAATTAAAAAAAGAAGACGAAGATAGGATGTCTTGAAATAAAATTTTCTTTAACATGCGTATAATATGAAGTTAAAAATCGAATTGTTATTTCTACATTTGTCATGTGAGTTTGCTAATATTTTCATATTAATAAAATATTAATATATACATGATTTTTTGTCTTTCAATTATTATTTTTACACTTTAGACACTGGATAAAGAAAGAGCGCATCTAGATTTTATCTTGTAGCAAGTTTAACTTGAAAACAGTTGATTAATTAGACAAACATTTATATGCACTTAAGTGATGTAACTTATTTTAAATATGGAAATGGTTCGGTGGAGAGTTTTACGTAAAAACAAACAGAATGCTCAATAAAGAATAGTTTGATATTTCAAAACTATGGATTTCAAAACTAAAAGATAGTCTATCTCGAATAGATTTTTTTATACTTCCCAAACATTTATCTTTTCCCGACATATCTCACCCTCTTTAAATTTTCAAACAATAATCTTTATATAAATATGTATAATAAAATATGAAGTCAAGTAAAAATGGAAATATATCTTATTACATGAACAATTCTCATGATTGTACCTATAGCTTTTTTTAATTATGTAAATATATGCATTGTTTACCATTCGATTTAATCAAAATTGAAAGGGCGTGTAAGAGAACCTCTTTCATTACTTGGATAAACTTCGATGTTTTAACTAAACATAACCATTATAATAAACGAATAGAAAGGTGCAACTTATTTTTAACATCTCGTTTACATTTTTCAGTTAATTTTATTATGTTCTATTAAATGATCTTATTTGAGAATCTTATAACGGAATATATATTACTTCGAATGCAAGTCATGCAAATTTTTATTTAGTCTAAAGTTAAGATCATATGAGAGTTATAAATCATTATATCATTTCGGATATAATCAATGTAATCAAACATCATACAATTACTAAATATTGCAAATCAATCACGAGTACACTACTAATATTTTGAAATGTAGATTATTTCATAATGTAAGTTAACTTCATTTTTTCACTTCCAATTCTTAAATTCTTGAAGTGAATTAAAATAAAGAAAATAGCATTCTTATTAAAATAAACTTAATTTAAACAAGAACAAAAATTAATAAGTCATAGCTATACTAAATATGGCTTATTATATTTCATATTAGTTTATTATATCATATCCCTGTAGAAATAAGTTATTAGGGCGCGCATTGACAACCTTCTTTCTGTTTCAGAAATAATTTCTAGAACAGAAATAGATTTTTCTATTTCTGTTCTAGAAATTATTTCTGAAGCAGAAAGGTTGTCTGCGCGCCCTAATAACTTATTTCTACAGGGATATGATATAATAAACTAATATGAAATATAATAAGCCATATTTAGTATAGCTATGACTTATTAATTTTTGTTCTTGTTAAATTAAGGTTATTTTAATAAGAATGCTATTTTCTTTATTTTAATTTCACTTCAAGAATTTAAGAATCGGAAGTGAAAAAATGAAGTTAAATTACATTATGAAATAATCTACATTTCAAAATATTAGTAGTGTACTCGTGATTGATTTGCAATATTTAGTAATTGTATGATGTTTGATTCCATTGATTATATCCGAAATGATATAATGATTTATAATCTCATATGATCTTAACTTTAGACTAAATAAAAATTTGCATGACTTGCATTCGAAGTAATATATATTCCGTTATAAGATTCTCAAATAAGATCATTTAATAGAACATAATAAAATTAACTGAAAAATGTAAACGAGATGTTAAAAATAAGTTGCACCTTTCTATTCGTTTATTATAATGGTTATGTTTAGTTAAAACATCGAAGTTTTCCAAGTAATGAAAGAGGTTCTCTTACACGCCCTTTCAATTTTGATTAAATCGAATGGTAAACAATGCATATATTTACGTAATTAAAAAAAGCTATAGGTACAATCATGAGAATTGTTCATGTAATAAGATATATTTCCATTTTTTACTTGACTTCATATTTTATTATACATATTTATATAAAGATTATTGTTTGAAATTTAAAGAGGGCGAGATATGTTGGAAAAGATAAATGTTTGGGAAGTATAAAAAAATCTATTCGAGATAGACTATCTTTTAGTTTTGAAATCCATAGTTTTGAAATATCAAACTATTCTTTTATTGAGCATTCTATTTGTTTTTACGTAAAACTCTCCACCGAACCATTTCCATATTTAAAATAAGTTACATCACTTAAGTGCATATAAATGTTTGTCTAATTAATCAACTGTTTTCAAGTTTAAACTTGCTACAAGATAAAATCTAGATGCGCTCTTTCTTTATCCAGTGTCTAAAGTGTAAAAATAATAATTGAAAGACAAAAAATCATGTATATATTAATATTTTATTAATATGAAATATTTAGCAAACTCACATGACAAATGTAGAAATAACAATTCGATTTTTAACTTCATATTATACGCATGTTAAAGAAAATTTTATTTCAAGACATTCTATCTTCGTCTTCTTTTTTTAATTTTCAAATCAAAGTGCAATTATTTGTCAAACGCGATTAATTTATTTTTTCATAAATACTAACGAATCATGTCTAACATATAGTTGCTAATCATCAGCAACCCTAGAGATTTATGGTGCAAAAGTCCACTTATAACATCAATTGGCACCAATGAGGATACCTAAGTTGATTGATAAATACGAGAAGGTACTCATCTACATCTACTTTCATAATTGGCAGCCAGATTCCCCCCCCTCTCTTTCTCTCTTTTTCAAGCTCATCTATCTTCCTAGAATGAATAAGTAGCAATTATGAAGGAAGATGAAATTTTTAACATTGAAGTGCTGTATAGATAAATATACATAACTACCTAGGTTAATTTCTTGTAAGTTTTATTTTCTCTTTTTTGTTATTTGACCAACAAAAAAAAAAATCCTTATCTTTATGTTTCTCTCTTCACCCTAATATACCAAATAATTTTATGTCTATGATAAGGAGAAATCTCAAGTTCCGTGACATCATTAAAACTAGACCTTTAACATGGCAATGATACTTAAAACGTTAAGAAATCCACCCAATTTAATGTTTTGACAACATTGACTTTTACTTATTAGTAGTTCAAACCCCAAAATCTAAAATTTATTACTTATATCTGATAAGAACGACCCTCCCTCAATGCTTATTGTCTCAATCATCAAGTAAATAATTAGGGAATACAGTCAAAATCAATTTGCATTTGTGGAAAGACGAGTCGGGCTTCTGGATCCAACTAATATCCAAAATTAGCTGGAAAAATACAAGCGATTATGGTAATTAGCTAAGCCGAGAAATATATTTGAAAAAAAAAATCATTTGGCAAGAGTGGATCTCCTTAACCGACATTCATTTTATAATTATGCTCGTTTATATATGCATATATTCTTTTTTTTTTTTTGCCGATTTTGATGATATTCTCTAAAATTTTCATGCCAATTCCCATTTCTCCTCCTCTCAGTATAAATAAGAGCATCACTCCGCAACTCCTTCCCAGTTAAGAATAGAATTCTTCACTTATCTCTCTCCTCTCTCTCTCTCTCTCGTTCTAAATCTTTCGCTTTGATCGTCGTAAAACCCCTAATTCTGAATCGCAAGTGAGCCCAATCCTGGGCCTTTGTGCGCACCAGCTCGCTCGGGATTTTCAATCGCAGCGCTCTTGGAGCATCCAATCACAGAAACAGTGATTAAAAGTTCCGCCGCTGCTTCGCCTTGCTCGTCCGAATCGGTCGCCCGTTGTATGTCCTTGATCGGTCAATTCTCACCGCCGAGAATTGATCGGTTTCTCGAAGTGCTCTTGCTTCGTGCAATGCGTACGGTTACAACATGAAGATGAAGAGGAGAGCGTGGAAGTGGTCAGTGTCAATCATCTGCACATTCAATTACTTGAATAGTATATTTTCGTGAATTGGTTCTCTGCGTTGAGGAATCGAATTGCCTGTGATTGTTCTGTCAGGAGTTTGGTCTATTTAGTTAGTTAATCCCTATGCAATGAGGTAATATGAAATGAGGATCATTCGAAGCAATGTCTTGCTACCAAGACTTATATCATCACCAATCACTGCATGGTTTTGGTCTATCCCCCTAGTCCCACTGAATTCTTGTCATTAACTGAGGATCATACAAGATAGTGTCTCATTGAAAACTGGCTAGACTTAGCTCCGTACGCAGGATCATATTGAACCTCATGATTTTTTCCCGTCTGACCTCCAATTCCACTCAATGGGGTCTACTGACTGGGTTTTGCGATCAAAGGTGATCTTTTTACAGCATATTGTTCTTAGTCTTTAGTTAACACAGGATGCTGGGTATTGACAGGAATGTTATTTTGGAAATTTATTATATGCAGCGTATAAGGATTTAACTCTATGGAGCTTGATAAAGTAAGGATCAATGGTTAGGGTTGGAGATGGCTGTCCGTAATTCTTTTGGGTTATTCGCTGACTGGATTGTCAGACAATATGGTTTTATTTGTTTCTTTTCCTTTTAGACAAGGACCTAGGAGATGAAAGTAGAGACATTAATTTTTGCTGTAGAATGGTGAGATTTCAGTTTGGTTCTTGTATACTTTAGATTTTCTCCGTACTTGGAGTGATGGTAATCCACTCAGACTAACCTAGAACAGTTCAAAGTAAGTACACTAGTAGCAAGGTACTTGGCCCCTCTTGCAGAAAGGGGAAAAAAAGGGTTAAATTTTACATCTCAAAGTCCAACCTTTTCCGATCAAATTGAGGCAATGACTAATTATTGAGACACTTACAAAGTTGAAACAAGCAAACGGTATGCGGTTCAGTGCTTCAGGTTAACAGAAGAAATGATGTTGACTTTTGTAACATTTTTTCAGATTAACTTGATTATTGAAATATGAATGAGGTGATTTGTTTGTCGACTCGGTCTTATTTTGATAACCAGAATATTCGAAGGCTTATGTTTTGATCTTTGAGATGTAAACTAGAGTTTAAAAATGGTGTATTTCAATCATGATATGACTTGGAATCTGGAATTTAGTACTATATCTTTTATCCTTGAGGATATTATGACAATGAGTTATAAGCATCTGTTTTGCATGAACTATTCTTCAAGACAGTTGAGAATGATGCTGCTTAGTGCCCTTGCTTGCACCTTCTTAATAGTACTTTCTATGATGGAATTCCTGGCTCACTTTTGCTGATAGTCGAGCACAGTTTTGCTATATGGAGGCTTCTTGTTGGAATTTTCACAAATTTTATTGGTAGACACTGGACAATTTTGACCATCAATTGAGAAATGACAAAGAGTTGGTTAGGAGGAGAGGAATTTTCATTTGTTTTCAAATTGTGTCATATTATTTACTCAAAATCTCGCGTCTCTGTTAAAAGTGCATTTAAATGGCTATAGAAAAAGTTACAAGTCAGTAAATCTGATAGTCGGTTGGACTTTTTATTTTCCATTTTTTGCTGCAGCCTCCAAAGATTAGATCCTTCATCGACAGTGTTACTGCTGTTCCACTTGAGAGCATAGAAGAGCCCCTAAGTTTTGTCTGGGAGTTTGATAAGGTGAGTTTATTACTTTTAAGTTGAATGTTACATTGCTTTACAAATGTTACTCGTCACTTTAAGGTCATCTTTGGGCAATGCAGGGTGATTTTCATCACTGGGTGATCTTTTCAATCATTTCGATTCATTTTTGAGAAGCACATTAAGTCGAGAAAAGATTTACAGCTCGAGGATAGTTTGTTTGGAATCTGATCCTCCCTTCCCAAAGGCTCTGTTCTTCAAATTCTTCGATGCCATACGATAATCTTGGAAAATTGCACGAATAAACCTTCTACAGTTCATATGATGTGCGTAACCTTTTCTCCTATTACTTTTTAGTCTGGTCCTCGCAACACCTGTAATTTTTGGACTTGTCTTGACTGGGAGGCATTGGGATATCACATGCCCTTCTTTATTCATGTCACAGCATACTTCTGATGTCATTACCAATGCTCGGATTAAGGATACTGTTTTTAGAAAATCTATAGAAACAGAAAAAAGTGTTTTTTTTTTTGGTAAAGGAAACAGAAAAGAGTGTTTTCATTTTCCCAAAAAAGAAAAAAGAAAAAGTGGTTCGTATTTAGAGGAAACAGAAGAAAAAAAAATTTCCCCCCCCCCCCCTAGAATACACAGTAGGTATCTGTCACATGATTGCATTGTTGCAGTCCACATTTTCAGCTCATTGTGCGTAGTTGAATGGGAAGTTACCCTTTAAGTAGTGAGATCACTTACCTTCCTAGTGACATGAATAAGATGACCTTTAATTATATATTTTTATTATTGAAACTCCTGCTTTTGGTGTGTGAATGCAGCAGCATCTCTCATCTTTGCTTGCTTCAACTGATGTGGATGTTGTTGAGGCTTGCTTGCAAACTTTGGCTGCCTTCCTTAAAAAGACTATGGGAAGGGCTCAATCAGAGACGCATCTTTGAAATCCAAGCTCTATGCTCTTGCACAAGGTTGGGGTGGAAAGAAGAGGGCCTTGGACTTGTTCAATGTGCTGTGCAGAGTGGGTGTGACACCTATTGCCCATGAGTTGGGCTGCACCCTTCATTTTGAATTTTTACATGTCAGATGAATTGCCTAGAGATTCAGGAAATGAGCAGCAATCCGGGGTTTACGGTCCATTCATCTGCCTAATGTGAATGCTTGTCCGGAAACTGATCTAGGCTTTTAAATAAGCTTGTTATGGAGTACAAAGTACCCAGTGGTTTAAGATTTTTCATTGCTAACAAGACGCAGTTTGCAGGGCGTTCAGCTCTTTAGCTCCTCGGCAGCAGTACACCTGCATTCGCCTTATGCCTTCATAGTTCTAGTTAAGCAAGCAGTGAGCTGAATGATTTAGTTTCTTTCTTTAATACGAACCTGAGTTCATCAATGAATTATTGTCATTATTGAGCCATGAAGACGCAGTTCCTGAAAAAATCCGCATACTGTGTCTACTTTCATTGTTGCTCTTTGGCAGGATCGATCTCGTCAGACAACTGTCCGTGACTACAGTTACAGTCAGGTGGATACCGAGGTATCCTTTCCAGCTCGTGCAGAAGGCTATTGAGTCTGTTACAAGTGGCTCCTCGAAGTGGTCTGTTGTATTTGCTGAGGCTCTACTATCTCTTGTTACTGCTCTGGTTTCGTCATCAACTGGGTGTTCAGCCATGCGGGAAGCAGGATTCATAGCTACTTTGCTTCCCTTCTCAATGATACGGATCCACAGCACTTGCACTTGGTCTGTACAGCCGTGCATATTCTTGAAGCTTTCATGGATTATAGTAATCCAGCTGCTGCATTGTTCAGGGAGCTGGGGGGTCTGGATGATACCATTAAACGCTTGGAGATGGAGTTTCTTATGTAGAAAATGGTCTAAGCAACAAGGCGAAAAGGCTGAGTGCAGTGCCAGTGCAGATGTAGTGTCGGTGCTTTCCAGTGACCTGGATAACATACAGCCTCTGTATTCTGAATCATTGGTTTCACACCACGGCGGCTACTATGAAAGCTTTGTTGCGTGCAATATCCCTTGGAACTTATGCTCCTGGAAATACTACAAGTATTAATGGCTCCACCGAGAGGTTGTTGCCTCATTGCCTGTGTGTAATTTCCAAAGGGGGAAGGATTTTGGTGGTGGTGTTTTCTCTCTTGCAGCAACTGTCATGAGTGATTTGATTCATAAAGATCCTACATGCTTTCCCATTTTAGAGGCAGCTGGTCTTCCTTCTGCTTTCTTGGATGCTATCTTGGATGGTGCTATCTGCTCTGCGGAAGCAATATCTTGCATACCTCAGTGTCTGGATGCCTTGTGCCTCAATAACAATGGTCTCCAGGCTGTGAAAGATCGAAATGCCTTGAGGTGCTTTGTGAAAATATTTACCTCTAGAGGATATTTGCGCTGGCTTACAGGCGATACGCCCGGTTCCTTGTCTAGTGGACTGGACGAACTACTGCGCCATGCTTCCTCATTGCGTGGACCTGGTGTGGATATGCTTATTGAGATTTTGAACACAATTTCAAACATCGGGTTAGGGGTTGAGTCATCCTACTCCTGTATTGAGTCTGCATGCTCATCCTCTGCTATTCCCATGGAAACCGATGCTGAAGGGGGAAGTTTTGTTTCACCAGATGATAGGGACTTATCCAAGATGGATATTTTGGAGCATAACCTGGAGCCATCATCTGATGCTTCTGGCTTGAATGTTGAGGCTTTTCTACCCGATTTTGCCAGTAATGTGGCTCGTCTTCTTGAAACGGTGCTTCAGAATGCTGAAACATGTCGTTTGTTTGTTGAGAAAAAGGGGATTGAAGCTGTCCTAAGGTTGCTAACATTGCCGTTAATGCCACTGTCAGCTTCACTTGGGCATAGTTTGTCTATTGCTTTCAAAAACTTTTCATTACAGCACTCGGCTTCTCTCGCACGTGCAGTATGTGCCTTTATTAGGGAGCATTTAAAGGAAGCTGTTGATCTCTTAATATCGGTTGGAGGGACTTCATTTGCAGCAATAGACTCTTCAAGGCAAGCAACTATATTGCGACATCTTTTTATTCTCGAAGGTATTCTGTCTCTTTCTAATTTCCTGTTGAAAGGGACTACCACTTTATTTTCTGAACTGGGTGCTGCGGATGCTGATATATTGAAGTGTATTGGGAGGGCATATATTGAAATAATCTGGCAAATATCTTTGTTTAGTGATTCTAAGGGGAAGAGAAGAGGAACAATCTTGAGCAAGAACCTGAGAGTTCTGATGCAGGTTCTTCCAGTGCTGTTGGAAGAGAGAGTGATGACGATGCAAATATACCAGTGGTGAGGTACATGAACCCTGTTTCAGTGAGGAACAGTCCTCATTCTTTGTGGGGCGGAGAAAGAGAATTTCTTTCAATTGTGCGTTCTAGTGAAGGTTTGCACCGACGTAGTCGGCATGGTTTCACACGCATACGTGGAGGAAGGACAGGGAGGCACTTGGAGGCTCTGAACTTTGACTCTGAAGCTTACTCAAATGCGCCTGATACATCTTCCTTGGAATTGAGAAAGAAGAGTCCAGATGTGCTCATTGTGGAAATTTTAGGCAAATTGGCCTCAACAATACGTTCCTTTTTTACAGCACTTGTCAAGGGTTTCACCTCATCAAACCGTCGCAGAGGTGACCCAGGTGCATTGGGAACGGCTTCAAAGACCCTTGGATCTGCATTGGCCAAAATTTTTTTAGATGCTCTTAGTTTTTCCGGGAATTCAACTTCTGAAGGGCATGACATGTATCAGCCAGTGAAATGTAGGTACCGTGGTAAGGTTGTGGATGATATGGCAGCTGTCACATTTGACAGTAAACGCCGGACATGTTATGCAGCAATAGTGAACAGCTTTTATGTTCATGGAACATTCAAAGAGCTACTTACCACTTTTGAAGATACGAGACGGTGGCTCTGGGCACCTCCACATCTTATACGAACATCAGGGGATGATCATGACAAGCCAGTTGAAGAAACTAAACAACCTGGCAGAACATTGCTTCTCGACACGCTTCAAAGCTACTGTCGTGAATTGGAGTATTTTGTTAACCCTACTTTTCTGTTATCTCCTTCTGCCTCCCAGGCTCAGTTGCTCGTGCAACCAGCTACAACTGGTCTGTCTATAGGACTGTTTCCTGTACCGAGGGATCCGGAAGTCTTTGTGAAGATGTTGCAATCTCAAGTTCTGGACATCATACTTCCTATCTGGAACGACCAACTGTTTACCAATTGCAGTCCTGGTTTTATAGCTTCTATTGTTTCCCTTGTTACGCATGTGTATTCAGGCACTGGCGATTTGAGAAGGAACCGTAATGGTGCTGTTGGGAGTACGAACCCGCGATATGTGCCTCCTCCACCTGATGAGGCAACTATTACAACCATTGTTGAAATGGGTTTTACAAGGGCAAGAGCGGAGGAAGCCTTAAGACGGGTTGAAACAAACAGTGTCGAAATGGCGATGGAGTGGTTGTTCAGTCATGCTGAGGACCCTGTGCAGGAGGATGATGAACTGGCACGGGCACTTGCTCTGTCACTGGGGAGTTCATCTGAAACCACTAAAATTGATGCTGCTGACAAGTCAATGGTTGCTGAAACGGATGGAGGCCAGACTAAGGCGCCCCCTGTTGATGATATTCTTTCTGCTTCAGTCAAGCTGTTTCAAAATGGTGACATTATGGCATTCACCTTGACGGATCTGTTTTCTAGCCTCTGCAACAGAAACAAAGGAGAAGATCGTTCAAAGGTGGTGGCATATCTTACCCATCAGTTAAAGCTTTCGGGGCATATGTTGAGGGACATAAATGCACTTTGTATCATATCCCGTGTGATGGCACTGCTCCTTTTAGAAGATGGAAGTGCACGAGAAATCGCTGCTCAAGAGGGTATTGTGTCTGCTGTAATAGATATTCTGATGAACTCCAAGTCTAAAAGTGAGTGGGTGGATGAGACTTTGTACCAAAAGTGCATTAGCGCATTGCTACTTATATTGGATAACATGCTGCAGTCCAGGCCCAAAGTTTCTTCAGAGAATACTGGGGTTGCAATGAGATCTCTACCTGACTCATCTGCAGAGCAGGCTTCATTACCAACAGCTCCAGTCATAGAAAATAAAGAAGCTCCTGATGTCCGTGACAAAGAATCTGGTACTGCCATGGAGAAGATATTTGGCAACGCTACTGGTCATTTAACAATTGAAGAGAGTCATAAGTTATTGGAAGTTGCATGCGACTTAATAAAGGATCATGTCCCTGCGATGATCATGCAAGCCGTTCTGCAACTATGTGCTCGTTTGACGAAATCTCATACCCTGGCTTTGCAGTTCCTAGAAAATGGAGCATTGCCAGCACTTTTCAGTCTCCCCAAAGCTTGTTTCTTCCCTGGATATGACACTGTTGCATCTGCTATAATACGGCATCTGCTCGAAGATCCTCAGACACTGCAATCGGCTATGGAATTGGAGATTCGACAGACTGTGAGTGGAAACAGGCATGCGGGGCGTCTATCCCCGAGAACATTCTTGACATCTATGGCACCTGTCATCTCCAGAGATCCTGCTATCTTTATGAGAGCTGCAACTGCTGTTTGTCAAGTGGAGTCATCAGGGGGTAGGAACTTTGTTGTTTTGTCAAAGGAAAAGGAAAAGGAGAAGCCAAAAACATCAAGTGAGCAGAGTCTAAATTTGAATGAAACTGGTCGGGCTACTGAAAGTAAGGCTCTTGAGGGATCAGCTAAATGTTCTAAGGTCCACAAAAAGGTTCCTGCCAATCTCACCCAGGTCATTGACCACCTCCTTGATATTGTACTGAAATTTCCTTCACCTAAAGGCCAGGATGAGTGTGCGAATTGCTCATCGCCCATGGAGGTTGATGAACCTATGACCAAGGTAAAGGGCAAAAGCAAGGTCGGTGATAACAGAAAAAATGAGTTGGAATTTGATAGATCTGCCGGATTGGCTAAAGTGACTTTTGTCCTAAAATTATTGAGTGATATTCTCTTGATGTACGCACATGCTGTGGGGGTTATACTGAAACGAGATCTCGAGATGGCTCAGTTACAAGTTTCTAGTAATTCAGATAGCTCTGGAATATTGCACCATGTTTTACATTATCTCCTTCCATTATCAGCTGATAAATCTTTGGGACCTGATGAATGGAGAGACAAGCTGTCTGAGAAGGCCTCATGGTTTCTGGTTGTTTTGTGCGGTCGATCTGGAGAAGGGCGAAGGCGAGTAATCTGTGAATTAGTGAAAACATTGTTGTCTTTCTCAAACCTGGAAAGCAACTCTGCCGGAACTGCTTTATTGCCAGATAAGAAGGTTTTCTCGTTTGTTGAGTTAGCATATTCTGTATTGTCGAAAAATTCATCACCCGGCACCTTGCCTGGTTCAGGATGCTCGCCTGACATAGCAAAAAGTATGATAGATGGAGGCATGGTACAGTGTTTGACAGGAATTCTTCAAGTTATCGATCTGGACCATCCTGATGCTCCAAAAACTGTAAACCTTATAGTGAAATCTCTGGAGAGCCTCACAAGAGCTGCCAATATGAATGAGCCAGTAATTAAGTCAGATGGTACAAATAAGAAAAAACTTGTGGGTTCAATTGATAGGGTGAATGAGCATATAAACGCAACTTCAGCTGTGGAAACAGCAGAGCAAAGTCAGAGCAGGTTCAGTCAAGAGGAAGTTGCAGATGCTGCTGTGACACAAGAACCACAGCTTCGAGGATCTTCCCAAATTGATGCAAATCGTGATGTGAATCCCGATCGGTTGATGGGCCAAAATAGGGTAGGTGAAGCAGAACAGACATTGGCTTCCAGTCCTGCTGCAAACCTTGAGATGGGATTCATGCGGGAAGAGATGGAAGAAGGTGGTTCATCGCATAACACAAACCGCCTTGAGGTGACATTTGGTGTTGAGAACAGAGCAGATGATGATATGGGTGATGAAGATGACATGGGTGATGATGGTGAGGATGACGACGACGACGACGACGACGGTGAAGACGAGGATGAAGCTGAAGATGGTACTGGTATGATGTCTCTAGCTGATACTGATGTAGAAGACCATGACGACACTGGCCTAGGGGATGACTACAATGATGAGATGATTGATGAAGAAGATGATGACTTCCATGAAAACCGCGTTATTGAAGTAAGGTGGCGGGAAGCTCTTGATGGGTTAGATGATCATTTGCAGGTGCTTGGTCAACCTGGGGCTACAGGCGGTCTTATTGATGTTGCAGCTGAACCCTTTGAAGGGGTGAATGTGGATGACCTTTTTGGTCTCCGTAGATCGCTGGGTTTTGAACGGCGTCGGCAGACAGGTAGGTCTTCCTTTGAACGATCCACCACAGAAACATCTGGTTTCCAGCATCCCCTTCTATTAAGACCAAATCAGGCGGGAGACATGGTCTCTATGTGGTCTGGAGGGCATTCATCCAGGGATCTAGAATCTTTGACATCTGACAGCTTTGATGCATCTCATTTTTACATGTTTGATGCGCCTGTCCTTCCATTTGATCATTTGCCAAGTAGTCTGTTTAGTAACCGTCTTGGAGGCGCGGCACCTCCACCGTTGTCCGATTACTCGATAAATTTGGACTCGGTACAACTACCGGGTCGCAGAGGACCTGGTGATGGACGTTGGACTGATGATGGTCAGCCGCAGATTGGTTCTCAAGCATCTGCAATAGCTCAGGCAATAGAAGACCAGTTCCTTTCTCATTTTCATCAAAGCATTCCTGCCAGCAGTCCAGCTGAAAGGCAGTTAGAGAATTTGGAGGTACAGGAGAAGGAACAGCAGGATCCCCCACCTTCAAGTAGTATTCAACCCGAAGTTGAGGTCAACAATAGCATTGGCCAATCAGTTGAAGATCAACATCAAGAAGGTTGTAATGAAGCTGAAAATCAAGAGAATATTCAGGCTGTTGAGAGTGTTCCACTTGAAGAGCAAGTCAATACTGAGTCAGCTACTGAAGAATCCATGTCTATTCAACCACTTTCACTGAACTACACTCCCAGTCAACAAGATAGCATGGAAATTGGGGATAGAAACGGGGCCATTGGTCAGGAGGGAGAGAGAGCACATGAATTGGTCATCTCATCAACAGAGTCACTTGATCAAGTGGGCTCAAATGTGCTTGCAGATGGGCGTGATATAGCTGCTCATACTACTGGAGGATCTTTGATGATGGGTCATCAGGCCAATAATCAAGTCATTGCTCTTTCTAATTTAGATATGGCAAGTGATGCTGACACCTCTTCTGCACTGCCCGATGCTGACATTGACATGAATAGTTTTGATGCTGAAGAAAATCAAATCGAGCAATCTGCGCCTGTCCCTGAACCTGGTGGGAATGAACCCTCAGCAATGCAGGCCGCCGTAGTCGCTCAAAATGGGAATAATGCCGATCAAACTGGTCTAGATAGTGACGTACCTGGGGGAAATGTTATTGATCCAACGTTCTTGGAGGCATTACCTGAAGATTTGCGCGCGGAAGTTCTAGCTTCTCAACAAGCCCAGTCTGTTCAACCTCCAACTTATGTGCCCCCATCAGCAGATGAAATTGATCCGGAGTTCTTAGCGGCCCTTCCTCCAGATATTCAAGCTGAAGTTCTGGCCCAACAAAGAGCGCAAAGGAGTGCACAGCTGGCCCAGCCAGTCGATATGGATAATGCCTCAATAATTGCTACTTTTCCGGCTGATTTACGG